>SZWC01001597.1:144835-172280 GCA_023375785.1 Penium margaritaceum | reverse complement strand
GGTGTCAATGACCGCCGGCAGCACGACCGCCGAGGAGGCCTGCCGATGGAGCTGAGCGCGTCGCCAGAGAGAGGAGACTCCAGCGAACTGCGAGAAGACCTCAGCGTGCGTCGGCTCCACCGGACGACACTCCATCAGCGTCGAGTCTTGCCGTCAGTCATCTGCACGCCGATGTACACAAGCCGGGAGGACACAACAGAGCACAATGAGAGATGCGAAAAAAAAAACCAACATTGTCCTCTCCGAAGTGTCCACCTGGACCATTGGCGTGGCATTCTTCGAGCAGCATACAGCGAAGTTCATCGTTCAGGGGAATGACCACCTGGCGAGTAAACCTCCGTTGCCAATAGGGTGCTTCGTACCAGAATTTTGCCTTGTTTTATCCGCCGTGCTGGTCGCAGCCTCGTTTGAACAGCTGCACGAGATACGGATCTCGTTGCAGGTGTAGCGTTGATGCCTCAACTTTTAGATCTAGTCGACGGCTGAGTGCATCAGCTGAGTTGATTTTGCCTAGCCGGTACTTGATTTCGTAGTCGAACCCGGATCCAAGGCACTCCATCCATCGGGTTTGACATTGACTGAGGTTTGAATGCGTCCTTAAATAGTTTTGAACATGATGGTCGGTGCGTACGATGCATCGGCTGCACTCCAGATAACACTGCCATGTCTTGAATGCATGTACGACGGCCAACATCTCTTTCTCGCGTACGGTGTAGTTGAGTTCAGGTCCTCGCAACCTTTGAGACATGTATGTGACAGGTTGCTCATCGTTGCCGTGGTCTTGTAGGAGGATTGCGCCGATGGCCCGATCAGAGGCATCCGTAGTCATGACGTAGTTGACTGTTGGATCGGCTCAGGGAAGAGGGTAGCGGTTCTTGACGGTAGCGTCGTTAAAAGCCCTATAGACCATGCACATCCGCATCTCACCATTTCTTTTTTACGAACAGTAGTGTAACGGCGTATGGTGACGTGGAAGGGTGGATGAACCCCTGACCGAGCATCTCGTTGAGCTGCTTTTTTAGCTCGGTCAACTTGTGATCACTCATTTGATAAGCCCCTCGGACCGTGGGTCGGCTGCCCGGCTTTAGCTCAATGCGATGGTCAATGTCTCGTTCAGGTGGTAGGATTCTCATGAGTTGTTCGTGGAAGACGCTCGCAAACTATTGGATGAGTGGTGCAAACTCTTCAGGAACCATTGTGAACCTTGTTGATGCCGATGAGGCTGATGAGTCAGCTGTTGTCACTTCCACTTATTCCATTGACTTGAGATGCACAAGCAATGTACAAGCTCATCGTCGTATGCAAGGTTTGGCCACATTGAGCGGTATCAGCTACACATGTTGTCGCTTCTCGGCTACCGCGGCTTCCTCTATTGCTTCCATCTCTGCTGCTTCCTCTATCGTCTTCTATCCCACACGCGGCAGTTGTCCCTTGGCACCGTCGATTTCCACGTAGACGTCGTCGTTGTTCCATTTGACCTGCGGATTGTATCGGTTCAGAAAATCTCATTCGAGAATTATTTTTTGATCACTCATAGGAGAGGACATCCAGAGCGTAATATCGTGTAGATCTCCCACTTGTAGTCGTAGTAATTCTCAGAGTCTCCATAATTTCAATCTCGTTGGCAATATGAGACAGGCACCGTAGGCCGTTGATGAGGTCCCCCTGCTCTCCTCCTGCAGTTGGATGGTCTTGAGATCTGACCACCAACTTAGCGTCATGCAGCGCAAAAGCGCGACCATGAGGTCAATCGTTTTTTATCGTCGTTGACCCCACAAGCCATGAATTATACCTCAAAACTTGTCAGCCACATTCAAACCGTCAATTCCTTAGAGTTTGCAGGATCGAACGAACCTGGTTGTGCCGCACGAATTTTGGGTTTGCTTGAGAGTTGGGAATTTCTCTCGACAAGCACCACTTCCCGTGCGCTTGCGTTGCGAAGAGCCTCCGTTGCAACGTTGAGTTGTTGGAGCAGATGGCTGTTGATTCCTTCAAGCACAGAGATTCGTTTTGCTAGTTCCTCATTGATCCCCGTTTATCGTCCGATGCCACCTATTGTCCCGGTTGCCATCGTCAAGGTTGTTGGTAGGGGCGGCTGATTTACCACCGTTGGATCCATGACCGGGTTGGTCGTTGGAGCCATAGGGGTCGATCCTGCTGTCGCATAGCCTACCATGCCAGCGTTCGATGCCACTTCAGAGTTCATGTGCATAGACACTTTCTGCTCCTCGATCGCCGAAGTCATTACCAAAGACCCGATGCTGGTCGTTAGTTGCGCTCGCTCAACCGACGTCGTAGTTACAAAGTCTCCAAAGTATTGAAGTGCAAGACATGTTGACGGCTTGTGCGAGGTAGTCCTCTGGATGGGTAAAGTAGTCTGATGCCTCTCCAGTACCGTTGCGCTCTGATCCCAAGTGTTACGCCGAACGGAACGTAGATGGTCAACAAGGAGAAGTTGCGAACCAAAACA
This sequence comes from Penium margaritaceum, assembly GCA_023375785.1. Taxonomy (NCBI): domain Eukaryota; kingdom Viridiplantae; phylum Streptophyta; class Zygnematophyceae; order Desmidiales; family Peniaceae; genus Penium; species Penium margaritaceum. Next base: position 169,810 of record SZWC01001597.1, on the reverse strand, counting down.
CGATTTAGAATTTGGGACACTTGAGCAATTTATAGTAAGCGGTAAGTGTACTTCGATGACAAGTGTTGAAATGGTAGAACATATCTGTACAAGTGTTGAGTTATGAGTGAGGTAGAGTCGGGGTCGTTGGGTCGATAGTCGAGTGACGCGTGTGGATTCGCGTTGTAAGTGGCCGGATTCGAGAAGGTCCGCCGGGAAATCATGGTTCTTTGAGATTCGACGATGAAGATGCGAGATGCATCTTTGAAAATCAAGATATGTCTTGATGCATTGAGAAGTCGACCGAAAGGTCGTCACACTTCAGTCGTGGATTCGCCAGAGTGGTCGAAGTTGTGAAAATGTTTGGGAACGTTCACCGGAGGGTGAGGGCAGTTGGCCAAATTGCCCTCGATTGTCGCGGTGAAGATCGGGGTCTCGAAGCACGGTGGAATATTTGTGAAAACACAAAAACTCCCACTCGGAAAGATTAAGGACTTGTCGTTTGGGCCTTAAGGCCTTGTCGTTTGGGAGAACGACCACCTGGCGAGTGAATGGTCGCCGCCAATAGGGTCCGTCGTACCAGACCGGCTTTGTCGTATCCGCCGTGCTGGTCGTAGCCTCATGTGAACAGTTGCTCGAGATATAGATCGCGCTCTAGTTGTAGCGTTGCTGCCTCAGCCATCAGATCTGGTCGGCGGCTGAGTGCATCAGCTGGGTTGATTTTGCCTGGCCGGTATTTGATTTCGTAGTTGAACCCGGATTTAAGGAAATCCATCCATAAGGTTTGACATTGACTAGGTTTGGCGGCATATTCAAATATTTCAATGCATGGTGGTCGGTGCATACGATGTATCGGCGGCACTCTAGATAACACTGGCACGTCTTAAATACATGTACGGCCGCCAACATCTCTTTCTCGTGTACGGCGTATTTGAGTTCCGATCCCCGCAGCTTTCAAGACATGTATGCGACTGGTTGCTTGCCGTTGCCATGGTATTCCGGCGACCATCCCTTCCCCGGAAGGCATTCGAGAAGGTCCGCCGGGAAATCATGGTTCTTTGAGATTCGACGATTAAGATGCGAGATGCATCTTAAAAAATCAAGATGTGTCTCGATGCATTGAGAAGTTGACCGAAAGGTCGTCACACTTCAGTCGTGGGTTCGCCAGAGTGGTCGAAGTTGAGAAAATGTTTGGGAACGTTCACCGGAGGGCGATGGCAGTTGGCCAAATTGGCCTCAATCGTCGCGGTGAAGATTGGGGTCTCGATGCACGGTGGAATATTTGTGAAAACACAAAAATTCCCACTCAGAAAGATTAAGGACTTGTTTATGTCTGGTAGGTGACACTTCCCCCCCTTTTAACCGTGACGTCGCGGCGTGCGCACTGATGTGGGCCAGTGAGGACGGTAGTAGACATAAATCAGGTGATCAACGTCTCAGAGGTCATAGGGTTCCCAACTGTTATGCACGGCATTGTAGCCGTGTCACATGACAAGATATTTCGATGTTTTACCACGTCGTCGACGGTCGAGGATGTCCTCGATGATGTATTAGGTGTACTTGCCTACTTGTATAGGAGGAGGGAGAGGGACATCCCTTCCGGGGAAGGGATGGTCACCACTTAAGACCTTTTCATTTGGGAGAACGACCACCTGGCGAGTGAATGGTCGCCGGCAATAGGGTCCGTCGTACCAAAATTTGGCTTTGTCGTATCCGCCGTGCTGGTCGTAGCCTCATGTGAACAGTTGCTTGAGATACAGATTGCGCTCTAGTTGTACCGTTGCTGCCTCAGCCATCAGATCTGGTCGGCGGCTGAGTGCATCAGCTGGGTTGATTTTGCCTGGCCGGTATTTGATTTCGTAGTTGAACCCGGATTCAAGGAACTCCATCCATAAGGTTTGACGTTGACTAAGGTTTGGCTGGATATTCAAATATTTCAATGCATGGTGGTCGGTGCATACGATGCATCGACGACACTCAAGATAACACTGGCACGTCTTAAATACATGTACGGCCGCCAACATCTCTTTCTCGTGTACAGCGTAGTTGAGTTCCGATCCCACAGCTTTCAAGACATGTATGCGACTGGTTGCTTGCCGTTGCCATGGTATTCCAGGAGAACTATGCCGATGGCCTGATCTGAGGCATCCGTAGCCATGACGTAGTCGACCGTTGGATCGGCTAATCGTAGGGCTAGAGCCGAGGTCAAAACATTTCGCAAAGCTGTAAACACTTCTTGTTCTCTCTCTCTCCCCATCGCTACTCATTTTCTTTTCAAGTCAGATCGTAGAAATGCGCTGACACTCGGGCGTAATCCCGTATGAAACGTCGGTAGTAATTGCAGAAGCCGAGGAAAGCTTGAAGGTCTCGAACGTTGGTCGACGTCAGCCGATTAGCGATTGCTACAATTTTTTTGGGATCCATGGTAATCTGTCCGCCATTGATTACGTGACCCAAAAACTCGATTGAACGTCAACCGAAGTCGCACTTCGAGATTTTTCCATTTTTTTCCTCTCTTTGTAGATTTTTGAGAACTTTTCAAAGATGTCCATTGTGATCCTCCGGGGTGCGGCAGTACACCAGGATGTCATCAAGGTACGCCACGACAAAAGTGTCGAGGTATGGGCTGGAAAATGTTATTCATTGCCGCCATGAATGTTTTCGTGGAATTTGTAATACTGAATAACATTATGGTGAACTCGAAATGCTCGTAGCAAGCTCGAAATGCCGTCTTCTCGATTTCGCCGCTTGCCACGCAAACATGGTGATAACCATTGCATAAGCTGATTTTGGTGAAAATTTGAGCCCCTCAGAGTTAAACGAAAAGCTCGTCGGCCCGGGAAAGAGGGTAGCGGTTTTTTATGGTGTTGTTCATTGCCTGTTAGTCCACGCACATCCTCATTTCGCCAGTTTTCTTTTTTACAAACAATACTGGTGCAGCATATGGTGACGTGGATGGGCGGATGAATTCTTGACCGAGCATCTCGTCTAGTTGCTTTTTGAACTCGGCCAGTTTGTGATCGCTCATGCGATAGGCCTCTCAAACTGTGGGTCGGCTGTCCAGCTTCAACTCGATGAGATGGTCGATGTCTCATTGAGGTGGTAGGGTTGTTTGGAGTTTGTCGAGGAAAACACTCGCAAAATCTTGAATGAGTGCGAACTCTTCGAGTACCAGCATGAACTTTGTTGGTGCTGATGAGGTTGATGAATTCAATGAGGCTGATGAGTCATCTATTGCCACTTATGCTTCCTCCATTGGCTTTAGATGTATGAGCCACGCACGAGCGCCTTGTCGCATGAAACACTTGCCCACGTTGAGTAGTATCGGCTACACATGTTGTCACTTTTCGGCTACTGCGGTTTTCTCTATTGCTTCGGCCTCTATTGCATTGCTACTTCTACCTCTATTGCTTCATCTGACATCTTCCGTCCCATGCGCAAGAGTTGTTACTTGGTGCCGTGGATTTCCACGTCGACGTCGTTCCACTCGACCTACGGATTGTGTCGACATAGGAAATCTTGTCCAAGAATGATTATGTTATCACTCATTTGACAGGACCTCCAGACCGCTACATCTCATACATCTACCACCTGAACTTGTAGTGGTTCTCAGAGTCTCCGTATTTGTAATCTCCCATCGATGGTTTTCCTTCAAACATCCCAGGTTTGATTTCCAATCGCAGCTTGCGAACCATGTTGTTGTTTACGAAATTGTGAGAAGCTCTTCCAGGAGCTCAAGGCTGCAATGTGTGACGCTCTGGTCCGGATTCATCCAAGGAGTACGTCATGGCGACGGATGCAAGCGACTATGCTATTGGGGCGGTGCTGATACAGGATCACGGAAAGGGGCCGCAGCCAATTGCATACGCGTCTTGCAAGCTGCGAGGGGCAGAGCTGAACCACGCAATCCACGAGAAGGAAATGCTGGTAGTGATCCATGTGTTCAAGCAATGGAGGTGCTACCTCAAGTCGCGGTGCTGCGTGGTCTTCACGGATCATTACGCCTTGAAGTACTTGAAGGCGCAGCCGAATCTCAATCACCGATAAACTCTCTGGAAGGATTTTTCGGAAGGAGGTTTTGATTACGAGATCCAGCACAAGCATAGGAAGGTGAACCCGGCAGATCCTCTATCGTGGAGGCAAGACTTGAGCCTCAATGCCATCTCAGTGCTAATGGGATCTCTAGTCATGCATAGCTTGTTCAGGCACGGCTATGGCGTGGACGGTGAGTTCATGGACAGTGCGCTGAAAGACGCCACGTGGGATGGAGTGTATTGGCGAAGGGGACAAGAGGAGAGGATTGTTGTGCCGGACTATGTGCCATTGAGGCAGTTGTTGCTGGAGGAGGCGCATGACACCCACTACTCGGGTCACTTCGGCTTCGACAAGACGCTCAAAACCTTAGCACATCAATACTGGCAGTGTTCAATGGCAACTGATTGCAAGAGGTTTGTGAGCAGTTGTGATGTGTGCCAACGCATCAAGGCACGGGGGACCAAGCCACCTGGGGAGCTGCAACTATTACCTATACCAGAGAGGTCATGGACAGACAGCTTGCTTTAATTCATCGCCGGTTTGCCTATGACGCAGCAAGGTAACAACACGTTGTTGGTCGTGGTGGACCCGTTTTCCAAGATGGCAAATTTCATTGCATGTCCTGAGAGCATCACAGTTGCTGGGACAACTCAAGTCCTCCTCAATCAAGTCATCAAGCTGCATGGAGTACCGGAGTTGGTAGTCTCTGATTGTGATCCACGCTTCACTTTGCAGTTCTAGAGAGATCTCATGGAGAAGCTGGGCACGCGGGTGTAGCCGACCACATCATACCACCCACGGAGCGATGGACAGACGGAGCGCAAGAACCAGACATTGGAGCAGCTGTTGCGGAGCATGGTCCGACCAGATGGAAAGGGTTTGAAGGGGAAGCTCGGAATGGCAAAGTTTGCCTACAACTCAGTGCTTTCATCATCAACAAGAAAGTCACTGTTTGAGGTGGTCTATGGCCACTCGACCGTGCGCCCAGCCGCCTTTGCTACGGCAAAATTTCTTCTGGTAGTGCAACATATTACTAATGGATTTGCCACCACATGGGACGTGGTACGCCAACGCCTGTTGAAGGCACTGAAGCAGCAGAAGTAGCAGGCTCATAAGCATTGCTCTTTGGAGGAGCTCCAAGTGGGAGATCAGGTGATGTTGAACTCTGCTAACCTATAGCTGATGGGAGTTGGGAGTCCCAAGCTGCAGTTAAGATGGATGGGTCCGTTTTGCATTATGGAGAAGCGGTCGGCCGTTTCCTATAAGCCAGAGTTGCCAGCTCACTACACCATCCATCCGGTGTTCCACATCTCTCTGCTTTATGCCTATCGTGATCCCCACATACCTGTACTCTTGTCTGAACGTACACATTGCAGGTCAGTGATCGATGAGATCACGGACAAAGCCCTGCTCTTCTTCCAGGGTTACGGGATATCTCCACCTCCTATTGTGCAGGTTGAAGGAAGTGAGGAGTTTGAGGTGGAGAAGATTCAGGTAGACCGCCAGAGGGGACGTCGGCGTGAGTTTCTGGTGCAATGGAAGGGGTACCCGGTGGAGCTCAACTCTTGGGAGCTAGAGGCCAACTTCCATGTTGAGGGTACCAACACTGTTCTCCAGGAGTACCTCAGGCGCGCAGGTACATTGTGCCTCCGACGGAGGGGTGAATGTTATGAGGTACCCATCGTTTCTGGCATACTCGGAGCCTTGACCAAGTTTCAGGGACATCTGGGCCATTTTCCATTTTTTGAAAGAGTGGCTCGCGGTCGAGCTCGACTCCGCTCGAACGCGACTACAAGGATGCGAGGACGCGAGGATGCCAGGGAGCAAGGACGCAAGGAGCAAGCGAGCGAGCTCCACACGCCAAGGGCGGGCTTCACTCGCACCTTTGCATGGCGTTCCAAGCACGCCTCGCAAGGGTGGATTTTCTCACTCGGCGAGTAGCGTACCAGTTACGCTATCCGCCGAGGGGGTGTCTTGACAGCGGACCTCGGACACCGGATGCGGTCAACCGCAACAATGGCACTTCCGGTAGCGTGCGTAACAACAGGACCGCACTCACTACCGGGAAGCTTACGCGGTGACATACGACGCACGCGATGGCTTGCCGAGAGAGAGGACAGACTGTTGATCTCGACGATCGACGGCCCAGGAGTTCTCTCACTAGGCATTAGGTGCAAGTAGAGCACCAAGTTCAGGTGCAAGCATAACACTAGGTCCAGGAGCAAGTAGCTTGCTACAACAAGCTAGGATAGCAGTAGGAAAGGGCTAAGACAGGCCGGCCGAACAGTATAAATACCTTGTTACTCTGTTCATTGTGATTAACCTGATTTTCCAGCTCTGGCTTCCAAACATCTCCAAGTCTATCTTTCCGCTGTGACTGTGCTCTCCACACACCAAGGCCAAATCTCCAGAGAGCACACACTCTCACAAACCAACTGGAATGAATTATTGCATGTGATGCTTGCACAATTTGGATGACTGAACTTGAAGTCAGACACATGGTACAAGCTTCAGAATCTCCGTCAGCACTCCAGCGTGGAAGAGTACATGTGGAGATTCTGCGAGATCATCACTAGTATAGACATCGTCCCCGACGATCTCTATTTTCACTACAACAACGGTCTCAAGCGAGACATCTGAAGAGCCATTGCAATCTACGGCATCAAAAAAGACTTGCCGCGGATGATTGTGGTAGTAGAAAAGATCGACATCGTCGACTACAATGCTCGGATCCAGGAATCCTACAACTTGCGACCTCCCAACTATACAAATCATCGGGACGGAAGAAGTCAGTCAGGAGACTCCTCGACTTGGATACAAGTGGACACCGTCGGAGCATCACACATTGCAGCCTTGAGCTCGTGAAAGCTCTTCTGCTCTCGATCACCCCATTTCCACTTGCGATCCTTCCTTAGTAGCTGATTCAGTGGCGTACCCTTCTCTGCGTACCCTCTGATGAATTTTTGGTAGTATTGACAAACCCTAGGAAGACCTGGATGTCACGCACGCATTTTGGTACTGGCCAGTGCTTCACAGCTTGCACCTTCTTTGGGTCCATACGGAGACCCTTGCCGCTCATGATGTACCCAAGGAACTCCACCTCCCGCTTCTCGAACTCACACTTGGAGAGATTTGTAAACAACTTCTCTTTTCAAACAATGTCTAGCACCTGCCAAATATATTGGTGATGCTCTTCCAGAGTTCGAGAATAGATGAGGATGTTGTCAAGGAACACCACCACAAATAGGTCCATATGAGGGTGGAAGATCCTGTTCATGAGACCCATGAACGTTGTAGGAGCGTTGGTAAATCCAAACGGCATCACAAGGTACTCAAAATGGTCGTACCACACTCAAAACACCGTCTTCTCCACATCCTACTCCACAATCCAGATCTGATGGTACCCCGAGCGCAAGTCTATCTTGCTGAAGTACTACACTTCCCTCAGCTGGTCAAACAAATCCTCAACCCTTGGCAGCAGGTACCGGTTCTTAATCGTTATGTTGTTTAGTGCGCAATAGTCCACACATATCCGCAGCTCCCTTGTCTTTTCTTCACAAAGAGGACCGGTGCAACATAAGGTGACACCGACGGTCTGATGAACCCTTGCTCCGTTAGCTCCTCAAACTACGTCTTCAACTCACCCAGCTCGTTATACCTCATGCGATAAGCACCCCACACTGTTGGATTTGCTCTTGAAACAAGATCAATTGTTTGGTCGATGTCCCACTTCGGTGGTAAACCCTTTAGGTGCTGAGCATGAAACACGTCACCATAGGTGCCTAACACTCCCTTGGTGCCTTATGACAGCTGTGCTACTGGTGCTTTCTGCTGCTCTCCTTTTTGTTGCTTTGCCTCTGCTGCCAACACTTCCACCTCTTCAGCTGCTACCTTTTGCCGCACCCACACGAGGTACACTTGGTCCCCCTTGCGCTGACAGCGCTTGAGTTGCACGTAACTCAACTACGACACCTTACCTGCCTTGGAGTCCTTCTCCTCAGTCCACAGCGGCAAAATAATTTGCTCCCGGCATTTCTTCACTTTCACCCGGTTGCACACCCTATCCACAGCAGGATTCCACCTGTGCAGCCAGTCACGTCCCAGAATGGCGTCATAGGTATCCATCGGGCATGTGCAAAATTTCACCTCGCACGACAGCTTGCCCAGACGGACCCTCAAAGGCTTCAGAGGCAATCCGTACTCCAACTCCCCGTGCACCAACTTGGCCTTAGTTGGCTTTCATGGTAGCCGTGCAAGACTCAACCTTTCTGCAAGCTCGTCGCTGAAGAATGAGTGCGACGCGCCGCAATCCAGCAATGCTTTATTTTGCCGGTGAGTCCGGCGCCCCTCGCTGTCTGTAGAACCAGCCGATAAAATTTTGGCTTTCAGGAGGATTCCCGAGACGCTTGTGCTTCCTTCGCTCCCCATCAATACACTTGTTAAAGGACTTTTGGGACTGATGTTTGCTGATGCGAACAAAGCTTTCCCAGCAGTTGGCCGTCCGCCACTCACTGCTGGTTGCCATTTCCCTGCTGCCTCTTTTTACAGTTCTTCTTGTGGTGCCCAGGCTTCCCGTAGATCCAACAATTCCCACCACGTGGCTTGTTCTGCTGCTGACCTCCTTGTACTATTTCGATCTCCATAGGATCAACTTGTTGCTGTTGTGCTCAATGCTAGAAATTCTCTTGCTTCTCACGGAAACCCCCTCGATGGTAGCATAGCACGTCAACATGCTTAGCAGTGGCCACCATTGCCTGGAACTCTGTGATTCCACTAAGTGCCAGCGTGTGCTGAATTCCCGCCTTCAAGCCGTCGTGGTATCTGTCCACCATCTCCGGCTTCCTCATGTTATCGATCTCCAAGCACAATACCAAGAAATGGCGTGTGTACTCCTGTATCGGGCCGATCTGCTTCAGCTGCTAAGCTTTTTGCGTGCGACCATGGAAGCGTTCACGAGATCGAATCGATCTCTGATGGCTTGCTCAAACTGCTCCCATGTCTTCAGCACGCGAGCTTCAGGTTGCCTCGCGCCTGGCTGCCACAACACGACATGTTGCACGGCTGCGTTTGCACCTCCACCTCGAGTGGCTAGCACATTCAGCTGCCTCCACCACTCCAATACTGCACTGCGCAGTAGTGTCACTGCGAATGACACACGCACAACATCGTCCTCTGGAGGGTGACCCAGAGCCCCAAAGTATCTGTTCATCGCAAATAATCAGGTCCACATGCTCGCTCCCTTGACTGATGGATTGAACAATTATGGAGCCTTTGGCTTTGGTCTTAGTGGACTCCTTGACCGGGCCGCCCGAACCTTTCCAGTGTCAGTCCCGTCCCGCAGGTGAGCCATCTTCCAATTAAGCCGCTCATTCTCCAGCTTGAGGGCTTCTGGCTGCTCTACGATCTACTACAGGGCTTGCTCCATGGCTCTATATAATTTTTTGCCATAGGAGATCCTCGAAAAAAAATTGGTACTGTTCCGGCAACAATCGGAAGAATTTTTGGGGAGGCGATTTGGCAGTCCGGATGAAAATCTGACGTCCTCAAAGTGCGTGGGAGTCACCCGCCGTCTCCCGCGCGCACACGATAGGCCGTGTGGACGCTCTAGAAACATAGAACATTTTTCCAGAGGTTGGCTCGTGCGTTGGATTCGAAGTCTGGTCGAGCAATCTTCCTCTCGACCAACCTGGACTTTGTCCGGCGTCATCCGCGCCTTCGCTCCTTGCAGTTTGGTGAGCTCCGGCAGCGCTTCCGCCCAACGCATGGATCTGGATCTGATACCAGATGTGCGAGTGTGTACTCTCTGGACATTTAGCCTTCGTGTGTGGAGAGCACAGTTGCAGCGGAAAGATAGACTTGGAGATGTTTGGAAGCTAGAGTTGGAAAATCAGGTTAATCACAATGAATAGAGTAACAAGGTATTCATACTGTTTGACCGGCCTGTCTTGGCCCTTGCCTACTGCTATCTTAGCTTGCTGTAGCAAGCTACTTGCTCCTGGACCTAGTGCTCTTTTTGCACCTGAACTTGGTACTCTACTTGCACCTAATGCCTTTTGCGAGAACTCCTGGGCTGTCGATCATCGAGATCGACAGTCCGTCCTCTCTCTCTCTCTCTCTCTCTCTCTCTCTCTCTCTCGGCGAGCCGCTGCTTGCGTCGCACATCACTACGTAAGCTTCCCAGCGGTGAGTGCGGTTGGATTGTTGCGCATGCTACCGGAAGTGCCGCTATTGTGGTTAACCACATACGGTATCGGAGGTCCGCCGTTGAGACACCCCCTCGGCGGGTAGCGTAACTGATATGCTACTCGCCGAGAGGAGAAAAGCCACCCTCACGTGGCATGTTCGGAACGCCACGTGAAGGTGCGAGCAGAATATCCCCTTGGCATGTGGAACTCGCTCGTTTGCTCCTTGCGTCCTCGCGTCCTGGCATCCTCGCATCCTCGCAGTCGCGGACGAGCGGAGTCAAGCTCGACTGCGAGCCACTTTTCCGAAAAACGGAAAATGGCCCAGACGCGCCTGAAACTCGGTCAAGGCCCCAAGTATGCCAGAAAAGATGGGCACCTCATTACATGGCTGGTGGCATTAGCCTGTCTTGCCATTGTGGGTTGATTTGCTCAAAAGGTAGAACGCCTGCAGTCGACGATATGAGACGGGCGGGCTGGCCGTTGATGAGGTCCCGTCTGTCTCCTGCTGCTCTTGGTTGGTCATTAGATCTGACCAGCAACTTAGCGTCGTGCCGCGCAAAAGCATGGCCGCGAGGTCAATCTCTTTTTGCTCGTCTTTGACCCCAACAACGGTGAATTAGACCTTTAAACTCGTCAGCCACATCCAAAAAGTTGGTTTCTTAGAATTCGTAGGATCGTACGGTTCGGGTTGAGCCGGGCAAATTTTGGGTTTGTTTGAGAGTTGGGAATTTCTCTCAACATGCACCGCCTCCCGTGCGGTTACATTGCGAAGAGCTTCCATCAGGATGTTGAGCTGTTGGAGAAGATGGCTATTAATGCCTTCGAGCGTGGAGATTTGATTCGCCGGTCCTTCGTTGATGTGCGCTGTCGTCCGGTGCCACTTATCATTCTTGTTGCAGACGTTGAGGCTGTCGGTGGGGCTGCCTGGTTTACTGCCATCGGATCCGTGACCGGATTGGTCGTCAGAGCTGTAGGGTTTGATCCTGCTGTCGCATAGCTTGCCACATCAGCGTTCACTGCCGCTTCAGGGTTTGCGTGCATAGGCATATTCTGCTCCTCCATCACCAAAGTGGTTGCCAAAGATCCGTTGCTAATTGTTGGATGGGCTCGCTCGCTTCACGTTGTAGTTGCGAAGACTGCAAAGTCTTGACGTGCGAGATGCATTGACGACTTGTGTGAGGTAGTCCTCCGGATGGTTTAAATGATCCGTTGCCTCTCCAGCATCGCTGTGTTTTTATACCAAGTGTTATGTCGAACGGAGCGTAGATGGTGAACAGGTAAGAGTTGCGAGGCATGACACGATTTACAATTTGGGACACTTGACCAATTTATAATCAGCGATAAGTGTAGTTCGATGATAAGTGTTGAAATGATCAAACATATATATGCAAGTGTCGAGTTAAGAATGAGGCATAGTCGGGGTCGTTGGGTCAATTGTCAAGCGGCGCGTGTGGAATTGCATCGTTAGTGGTCGGATTCCAGAATCTCTGCCAAGAAGCCGAGGGGCTTTGAGGATTGACGGTGGTGATGTGAGATGCATCTTTATAAATCGAGATATGTCTTGATGCATCTAGAAGTCGACCAAAAGGACTTGACACTTCTGTCGTGGGTTCACGAGAGTGGTCAAAGTTGTTAGAAAGTTCGAGAAGGTTATTTGGAGGGTGAGGGCAGTTGGCCAAATTTCCCTCGGTCATCAGGCTCAAAATCGGGGTCTTGACGTGCTCTGGGTATTTGTGTAGTGAGAGAAATGCCCACACGGAAAGATTATGGAATCGTGTACGCCTGGTACATAACAATCACATGGCTCCACGCTATCACGTACCCATACAATACCATCCGGACCTAGCCTAGTTAGACTAAAAACTTCACCCATTAGGCCAAAAAAGCAATGATTCAGTGCCTTTGACCTTCAATCCAATCTATCATACGAGCCACAGTCCTTTCAAGTCATGTAGAACACTGTAGTGTGTTGTGAGTCATTCTCGTTTGTTTGTACAGCTTCTTGTGACCATTCGGCCATGTCCATGCTTGTGCAGACCCCTGACGCGGACCTAGCTAGCACCATAGGAAAAACGGGTGGTGGCTTGACCCATCCACAACTATCAAAAAGCTGCCACGGCATCCCGGGTGCTTGCTGGGGTGCTCTGCAACGTTTCTGGAATCGCTAGAGTTTTCCTAGTGGACTGCGTCTTGAGCCTGATTTGCATGTTATACATTTTGTGTTTTTGGATCGCTGCCAGACCTGTGTGTGTGGCTAGTCGTAAGCTTTGGCTTGAGATTTTGAAACTCTAGGTCCATGAGGTGTTGCGTTTGGATCCCTGTGCGCAGAGTTATGGCCAAATTAGTGGTTTTGGGTCAGTGTGAGGACAAACTGACACTATTGTGTGGGTCATCCGCTGTGCACCGCGGCAGGTATTCATGCTATGTGCTTGTTAGTTGTGATCTCTCTCTATTTAGTAAGCTATTGGAGCTTCTGAGACTTTGTGCATCTCCCTATCTTAACTCTTGTTGTTTCTTGCACCTGCTTGCTTGCTAGTGCGCCAGTTGACAAGACTATGTCACCACATCAACTTTAGTGAGGCTATGAAGCTTCTTATAGTTTTCCAAGTTATCAGAGTGGCGAGGCATTCCTCGCTGAGCTGTGCAGCAGAGACGCAGCAGTGGCAACAACAGTGAGTCACAGCTAAAGCCATGGTCCTCGGAGGACCCACCAAGCCACAATGACCCGCTGCAACACATTGTAGTAGGAGAGACACCCTTACAACTACATCACCATGCCACCACAACGGGTCAGCCAAAGGTTTCCCAAACCTCTCCAGGAACAGTTGAGGCACATGAGAAAGAGCCCGTGAATATTCCCGAAAGCTTCACTCAGGTTGCACCTACCACCCCCTCCCGAATGTGAGATAGTGTAACTATCCCATAAAACCACCGTTTTTGCCATGTAAGGACTTGTTAGAAAGCGCTTGCAAAACCCTATCCATTGCACCCACTTCCACCTCATTTGTGCCTTGTAGGCTCCAAGAAACAAAGCAACGCTCTCAGATCAAGATTTTTTTCAGGTAGAACAGAAAATGTTGAAGTTTTTATGTTTTGAAGTTCTTTCTACACAAAACCAATGCAATTGCATTCAAAATCTACTAGTGCATAATTGCTCCAAATTTTGCTTCATTTGGGCAACCTTCATGCTGACATCATCATTGTAGGTGATGATGTCAGCACCAACACTATGCCAAGTTTTTTGCTACAACATCATTCTTTCTGGCGTTCCAACTCTTCAATAAATGCCAAAGGTTATTGATTCTGAAAACGTTGATGTTTGGACCCAAACTGAGCAGCATCGATGCCACCGATTTGTGACAAGTACAAGGGGCTAGGAGACTCCTCCTCTTCTTCCTCCTCGGGCATCATGAGTTCATGGTCTGAGTCCTTCGCGATCGATGTGATTCGTCGGACGCAGAATGAGATACGTCACCAGCAACAGCGTCAGACCGATGCGCTATAAGACATTGCGGACTTACTGAGTCGTTCAGGGCTTCATAGCCGACACTAGGAGGACCTGTTGGAGCTGCACCATCTGTTCAGCAATGTATGCCTTATACAACACCGTGACCTCAGCACCCCTCATCACATGTTGAAACTTGGGATGAGGAGGAGATGGAGGATGACACACGTGATGACGAGATTTGCGTCCTTGAGGAGCGCAGTCGTGGGCTGCGTCTAGGGTCCCAGCCTCTCTCCCCATAACCTTTTCAACGTGACGACCAGCCACGTGGTTTAATAGCATTTACCTTTGGTGGCCTTTCTCTCACAGGTGGTCTCCTTGTGCCTCACCCGCCATCTCCTGAGCTTGAGGTCGTCCTCCCCACAGAGCAGCGACCGAAGGACGTTGAGACATGTCCACCCCGTTACGATAACGATGAGAGCTTTCATTGTTGACAGACCCTATTTCAGGTTTGGGCCGGCTCTTAGGGTGTCTAGCCCTTCTGCCACAGCCAATACCAGACTCATAATGCTCACCAGGTACAGAAAGCAGTGAGAGCAATGCATGGCCTGCTCTATGCCATGCCGCGAGAGAGTATCGACAAATTTTGCCCTTCTTTGGGTGAGGCTGGGACCGGAACTGGAGTGGACCCATGCTACTAGTGGGAATTGGCCCTAACACTGCTTGCATTAGAGACCCATGCCACAAGGGCTACTCAACCCATTCCACCCCCTCCGCCAGGGCCCCACGAAGGTTGCAACACACTATCAGCGACATGCCATGCGCTTTTACATGCGTTGTGGGACTGGTTGTGGGACACAACTGAGGACACTCAACACCATCATGAAGGGGGTTACACTTGGACCACATGAAGCACTTTACGGGATTTGGCCATGCTACCCTCTCTTAGTTGTCGAAGTTGCTTCCCTGGGCTCATCGCTGCTTTCTCCAAGTGACGTCGGCTCATGAGGCTACTGTCGTCCATCAACGGAGTCCACTTGTTGTACCAGTGATTTCGGCCCCTCCTATGACTCTGTCCGAGTTCACCAGGCCCACCTCCACCGCTTCCTCCTCCTCCTCCTCCTCTATCTGGAGCAACCATACTCAAGGTATTACAGTGGCCGCACAAGGGAAGAAGGGGTAAAGAAGTGTGACAAGGGACAGTAACAAGATTAACAGCAACAGCCGATAAGCAGTGGTAGTGGACGTTTCGTCCATTGCTACAACTGTGCAAGCGCTCATTGCTACACAAAGTGTGAGTAGCCCCTTGATTGGCCTCGGGCCATGCGCGACCTCTAGGCAGCGCATGCGTAGCAGATGTTCGCTAGTGACACACGGACGAGTCGTGCCGCACCCACGACTCCAGCAGACGCAACCAATCACCAAGCACCAATGGTGATATGGACCCACGGGATCGCACGAATGCAGAGCTTTGTCAACTGCCGGCACTTCGTACATAGAGAGGTGCGAGTGTGTTGTCACAACCAAGTAGTTCCCAGAAAGCTTGTCCTACTATGTTTGTTTCCCATGATGATACTTGTGGGGGAGCTTAGTCGGCCCATGATGAGGATGGACCTACCAGTAGCGACTGGCTTGACATTTCACAGGTCCGTGATGTTCGTCGTTGTCCCGTGTCCTCTACGTCCTGTCCAGCACAGGCACAGTGTTTTATGGCATGTTGTTCAGTGTTAACGGCTGGTCGTGACACGACTGGCATGTGCATCATTGACTATGGTGCCACCCATCACATGACATGTTGTCGTAGTGACTTTTTTTGCTTGGTCCCGTTGTATCTGTTCAGTTTTTGTGCAAATCGTCTAGTCAATTGTTGCCCATTAAAGGAGTTGGGATTGTGTGGTTTGATGGTCTAGCCCCTTCTACATTTTTGTTGTGCTCCTCATCCTTGCTCTCAGCCTGTCCTTTATTTGTACTTGCACCAGGATGGATCTTTCTATTGAGCAATCTGCTGACTCTGCCACTACGAATGCTCTCGACACTCGTGCCATAGTTCTTTCTGCCTCAGCTCTCAATGACCTGTATCACGTGTCTCGTACCACTCCCTCTACCTCCTTTCCTTCGTCTACATCTGCACGTGTGTTAGTCATAGGTGTTCTCTCTCTAGAACACCATAGTTTGATGCAGTGTCGCCTTCGTCGTATAAGCTCAGACATTGTGTCCAAGCTTATTCGAACCCAGCCAGTCCTCGGTCTTCATGCAGCTTCCTTTGACAATCGTCCAAGACCTACTATCTCTTTTGCGCTCAGGGCAAGATACATCACTGCACTTACCCTGACTCCACTTCCATGGCACTACTGTTGTGATTTGTGACGTTCTTGTCAACCTATACAGTTTACTTTGACCACTCGGCCGTGTCCATACCCGTGCAGATCCTTGATGCGGACCCTGGTGGTCCCGGTGCGTCATCTGGTGGCGGACTACCAGCTTGGAGCTGACCGACGACCGTCCCAGAGCTCTGGACGCTGCCCGGGACCTCCTCCAGATTTTTCTGCAGCACGCAGGAGTTTATCTGTGGACTGGCCGTGGGCCCGATTTGCATGTTTTTACATTGTGTGTCCACCGTTTGATGCCGGATGCATGCATGTAACCAGTCGTAGTGTCCGGCTTGTGATTCTTCATATCTAGGTTCAGACGACGTAGCGTTCTGACATGTCTGCAATGAGGTACAGCCAAAACAGTGGTTTTGGGCCGGTTTTAGGACAGATCTTGCGCTGCCACGTGCGACACCCACTGTGCGCCGCGGCAGGTACTTATGCCATGGACCTGTCATTTGTCATTCCTCTTTTCAAATGCTATTGAAGCATTATGACACTTTGCCTTGTGTCTCCTAGCCAGACCCTTGCCGTTGTGTGTACGACTTGTGGCTGTCGTCACTGTCTGACCAGGCACTGACGCCTCGTCAGCGGCTGTGTTGCTAGGAAGCTTACACACATCATCTCATGGTATCAGAGCGGT
This sequence comes from Penium margaritaceum, assembly GCA_023375785.1. Classification (NCBI taxonomy): domain Eukaryota; kingdom Viridiplantae; phylum Streptophyta; class Zygnematophyceae; order Desmidiales; family Peniaceae; genus Penium; species Penium margaritaceum. The sequence goes on along the minus strand of SZWC01001597.1, from coordinate 153,154 downwards.
AAGACAGTTCTCGCCGAGCTGCACAGCAGCGACGCAACAGAGCAGCAACAATGAGCGTCACCGCTATAACCGATCCATTGGGACCTATCGACGACAGCCAACGGCCGTGGACGTCACCCACCTTCAGCACGTGAGAGTGCATCAGCAGCAGCCGCTAGCAGCAGTAGGCAACAGCTGCAGCAAGCGGCTACCGCTAGCAGCTGCTGACTTTGGTACTAGCAGCGGTGGCAATAGGCCGATGCTACAGCAGGAAAAGGCGGGCAGCAGTAGTAGTAGCGCGCAGCAGGGCACAACAGGAGCAGCACACAGCAACAATGTGCAGCGGCGGCGGCAGCAGTGGCGGGCAGTAGCAGCGCGTAGCAGCAGCAACATTAAGTAGCAGCAAAAGCATCATACATCAGTAGCAACAGCAGCAGTACGCAGCAGTCGTAGTGCGTAGCAACAGCAGCAGCAGCGCGCAGCTACTGCCAGAGCTGCGCACGTAGCCGCACGGCTGCTGTTGTAGGTGCTGACGGAGTAGCAGCAGTAGCCAAGCTAAAGCTGCTGCGGAGCTTCCGCGTAGCTTCCATGCGGCTATTGCGGAGCAGCCGCCCCCGCGTAACAAGGCAAAAACCGCGAGGGTTGTCACAAAAAAAGGGAGGGCTGTCACGGCGTCAACATTCTTCTTGCTGACGTCATCAGATCCGTGCTGATGTCAGCAAACCCTTGCTGACGTCAGCACTTGCCTTGGTTAACTTTTTTGTTGGAAAAGTCAAAAGTTGCCAGCATTTCAACTCCACGAGAGATGCTGAAGGTTCTGCAATCCGACCAGTTTGACATCCCAGTCCATACTGACCGCTGACATGGCTCCGGCCGGTGATAAGGGAAAAAGACCACTAGACCCCTCTTCTTCCTCCTCAGGGGTCATGACCCCACACTCGCAGGCTATTGTGGACCTGCGGAGCCAGCAGGATGAGATGTGTTGTCTGGAGCAGCAACAGACTGACCCCATCCGTACGCTCACTGAGCTTCTTCATGGTCAGTCCACGGCCCCACGGCAGACCTCCGAGGGAGCGGTCGGTGTTGCACCCTCCACACTGCAGTCAGCACCAGCACCGGTGATAGGAGCAGAAAACGAACCACCATCTCTTCATCCTTGGGATGAGGACCCCGACCTGCCAGGAATGGAGGGCGGCACTCATGAGAGTGAGACTCGTGTGCTTCAGGAGCGTCTCCGCCAGCTCCAGACGAGCTCTCGGCCCCCACACATGTCTCGTTTTTCTCTCCCCGAGATTCGATCCTCGCCTAATCTCCACCCCAGCGACTTTCCTCTTCCTGGTGTCTTCCCCATCCCTCGTCCTTCTATGCCTGTGGTTACTCTCCCTATAGAGCGGAAACCCAAGGATTTCGAGACACCGCCTCCACGGTATGTCAGCGAGGACGGCTTCAATTGCTGGGAGATCCTTTTCCAGGTTTGGGGCACTTCAGAGGGAGTGTGGCCCTTCTACCACAGTCCGTATCAGATTACGGATCGTGCATAGGTGCTGACAGTGGCCAGGGCGATGCGCAGACTCCTTTATGCCATGTCGCACGAGACCGTCGTAGACTTCTGCTTGTTTCTTGGAGAGGCCGGCACAGGCACAGGTGTTGATCCACGTGGAGGCTAGGACCTGGCATCATCCCTGCTTACTGCAGAGACGCACGCCACCCGCGCCGCCCACATTCATGCCTTTGACTCTCTTCGTCAGGGACCTGCCAAGTCTGCAACTGACTACTGGTGGCGCGCCATGCGCATCTACACGCGCTTTGGGACCTCAGGAGGTACACAGCTGTGGACACTCCACACAATCATGCTCGGAGTTTGCCTTGAGCACGCAGACATCCTTATGAGGTATAGCAACGCCGTACTCGAGCCCTTCTCCACCTCCCTGCAGCATTTTTCCTGGGCGTATCAGCTTTTCCTCCAGGTGACTTCCACTCGTGAGGCAACCGTGGCATATCAGGAGAGTCCCCTTGCTACAGCATTCATCGCATCACCATCAACGCCCCTCCTGCAGTCTACTCCTCCAGCCTCTGGCACGTCCTCCTCTTCCCCTTCCACCCCAAATACCCCGACTCAGACACAGGGTGTGGCAGCAACGACACAGGAGAAGAAGGGGAGACGGAGGCACGGTTCGGGCAGCAGCCACAACAACAGCAATCATCGGGTAGTAGCAGTGGAAGCTCTGTTTACTACTACAACTATGGAGGCGCTCATCGCTACACCGAGTGCCAGCAGCCACTCGACTGGGCGCGGATCACTCGCGGGCTTCAGGCTGCACATGCACTATGGTCTATGTCAAGCAGCACATCCTCTGGGTGCGCGGCGACTACGACCACAGCAGTTCTTGCTTCACCAGCGGCGAGCAGTGGCGACCCGGACCCACGTGACTGCACCATCACCGAGCTCTGTCACCTTCTGGCGCTTCGCTTTCAGGGAGGTGCGAGTGTGTTGCCATAGCCGAGTGGTCCACAGACTGTTTGCTTGTCTATCCTTGTCACTCGTCATGACTCGTGTGGGGAGGCATAGCTGGCATGTGATGACGATGGGCTTGATGGTCGTCAAACCTAGCACAGAGGCGTGTGCTCTTGCCACTCAGAGCTCTCCCTCTTTTACGCCTGACCCGGGCACACCGAGGGAAGCTCTCTCATGACACAATGATGACGCCTGGCGTGCTGCCTGCGAGGATGAGTTTCGCGTCATCCGAGAGCACGGAGTTTACGAGCTAGTCGACCGTCCACCTGGGAGGAAGGCTATTCAGGCCAAGTGGGTCTTTCATAAGAAAGTGAAGTCGGATGGGTCACTGCAACACCACAAGGCTCGCTTGGTCATCAAGAGGTACTTTCAGATCGAGGGCATCGATTACACTGACACCTTTGCCCTTGTCGACCGCATGACCTCTGCTCGCATTCTGTTTGGTGTGGTGGCTCCGCACGACTGGGAACTGCATTAGATGGACGTGAACAGTACGTTCCTCCATGACTTTCTGGATGAGGAGATCTATGTGGCTCAGCCACCTGGATTTGAGGACGGTGACAAGGTCTGGCGCCTGCGCAAGTCCTTGTACGGCCTCAAGCAGTCTCCTCGGTGTTGGATCTAGGAGATCACTGGCACCCTGACTCGTGCGGGACATGTACAGAGCGAGGCAGATCCCTCACTCTTTATCTGACGGACGCCTGAGCAGTTCACCGCCATCCTGGTTTATGTTGACGACCTTCTGATCGCGTCTTCTCCCATGGAGGCCGTGAAGGAGGCCAAGGCGGTCCTCCAGACTGCCTATAGGATGAAGGACCTTGGTCCTACAACAGTGTTCCTTGGCATGGAGATCGTGCGAGACCGCACACATCGCATCAGGCCCAATATGCACATGTTGTGGGGGAGCGCTTTAGCTACCTCCTTGGCGCAGTGCCCACGACCTCCACACCTCTAACACCGGACGGGCAGGATGCCCTGAAGGTGGATGATCCAACACAGTTGAGGGAGACAGTGGATGTGACATTGTACCTCTGTCTCATCGGATGTGTGATGTACCTGGCCACTACCACACGTCCTGACATCGCCTTCGTCGTCAACCTCCTTGCACAATTTTCACAGGCTCCACGCGCTAGAGCCCTTCATGCAACTATGCGAGTGGTACGGTATGTGGTCTCCACACCGTGCCTCAGACTCTGCTTTCGCCAACAGTGTTCGGAGGTCCTTGACGGCTACACCGACAGCGACTGGGCGTGGAGTCCAGTTGGACGCACACCGGTTACGTGTTCCTGCTCGGTGGTACCGCTGTGTCCTGGCGTAGTGGGAAGCAGGGCTGCATTGCACGTAGCTCATCAGAGGCAGAGTACGTTGCTTTGGGTGCAGGGGCCGCTGAGACAGTATGGTTGCAGTGCCTGTTTCTTGAGCTAGGTCAGCCAGTACCTGCCATTGTGCTTCGCTGCGACAGCCAGAGTGCTCCAGCCATTGCGGAGAACTCTGGTGTCTTTCACACTCGCACGAAGCACTTTGCAGTTGAGCATCACTTTGTGTGTGATCTAGTGGAGCGACACGTGACCTCCGTCATGTGGTTGGCACTGACATGCAGCGTGCTTGCTTCTTGACGAAGGCACTAGCACGCAGGAAGTTTCTGGTGGCCGTTCTTTCTGTTGGGCTTCGCCCCTTGCCTAAGAGTGGTTGAGTGTGGGATGTGTCTGTGTCTGTGTCACGACTGTTTTCGCACTTGTTGTTGTACTTGTTTCAGTGCTGCACGTGTATGGACATGCGTACCATCGGGTCATGGGGGAGTGTTGTTATTTGTGACGTGCCTGTCAACCTCTACAGTTTACTATGACCACTCGGCCGTGTCCATACCCGTGCAGATCCTTGATGCGGACCCTGGTGGTACCGGTGCGTCGTCTGGTGGTGGACTACCAGCTTGCAGTTGACCGACGACCGTCCTTGAGCTCTAGACGCTGCCCGGGGACCTCCTGCAGATTTTTTCTGCAGCACGTAGGAGTTTATCGTTGGACTGGTCGTGGGCCCGATTTGCATGTTTTTGCATTGTGTGTCCACTATTTGATGCTGGATGCTTGCATGTGACTATTCATACCGTCCGGCTTGTGATTTGCACGTCAAAGTTCAGACAACGAAGCGTTTTGACATGTCTGCTATGAGTTACGACCAAAACAGTGGTTTTGGGCCGGTTTTAGGACAGATCTTGTGCTGCCGCGTGCGACACTCGCTGTGCGCTGCGGCAGGTACTTATGCCATGGACTTGTGATTTGTCATTCCTCTCTGCAAATGCTATTGAAGCATTATGACACTTTGCCTTGTGTCTCCTAGCCAGACCCTTGCCGTTCTGTGTACGACTTGTGACTGTGGTCACTGGACCACAGTCACAAGTCCACTTGGACCTTTTCGGTCCTCTCCCTGTTGAGTCCCTCTGAGATCGGGGAACTCAGGATGAGTTCTTTGCCCTGAGTAATGACTTGACCCGGATGAGGTGGGTCCACAAAAATTGCCACAAGAGCGATGTCGCCCTGGCAGTTCGCTTGTGACTCGTGATGGTTGAGTGCAAGTCTAGTCAGACCCTCCACACGTTTCACTCGGATCATGGTGCTTAGTTGTTATGCGAGATGGACACCTTCTTTGCAAACCGCGGTATTTAGCACTAGCTCTCTGCCTAAGCTACACCACAGCAAAACGTGGTGTCTGATTGCTGGAACCGCACCATGGAGGATGCGGTCTGTGCCACATGGTCTTAGTCTGGTCTTCCGGAGTCCTTTATCTTTGAGAGGTTTTCCTACATGACGCGGGTCTGGAACCACCCACTGCACGGTCTGCTTTCGGACCATGTCATGCCATATGAATTGTGGTTTGGTCATCGCGCTGACCTCTGTCTACCTCGTATTTAGGGGTCCTTGGCCTACGTCTCGTACACCGAGGACCAATAGGGGTCCAAGGTCTCACCTCGGGGTCGCATGTGTGCCTTCATCGGTATTTCCCCACAACCGAAGGCCTGGAGCTTTGGGGACCCCACTCGTCATTGCATTGTCGAGTCTAGAGACGTTCTCTTCTTTGAGGGTCTCACCTACCGCGATCTATCCAACATTTTGCCATTGGCCGCCGACCACGTTGAGACAGGTGTGGCTTCCCGGCGGAAGGGGAACTCTAGTCTTGCAGATGTGTCCGTCCGGGCCTCCTCCCCTCTGGTCCGGTCTCTGAATAATGAAGATCCAGCTATTTTGGCTGTCAGTCTAGTGGCCTCGTCAGCTCCCTTTGGCACACCTCATCCTGTTCTAGTATCGGTCCCCTCTCGCTTGCCAGATCCCGTGTCAGTCTCAGTTCCTTTTGGCACTCCTGCTCCCGTGACAGTCTTAGTCCTGGCAGGCCCTCTCGTTGACAGCCGCCCGAAAGCAGGCTCAGGCGCTGATGGATCCACCAATGCGGCTCCTCACGTTGAGACGAGGGAAGGACGTGACCCCTAAGGTCGATTGATCCTTATTTCATTCATATTCGTATAATTTGCCCTAAGAAATGTTGTATCTGATTAGGGCGTCCAGAGCCATGCATCTTGAACGTTGTGTGGTACATCCTCTAAGCTTTGCTCTCTCTCCTCATGTGGTGCGAAAGGTGGGCTAATCTGCTATATTTTCCCCCCGAAATAATGATTACTTCCAATAATTCTCAATGATTAAAAAAAATGGATATTTTCCGCCCCTTTCTTTAACAATAGCTCGAAAAGGGCTCTTAAAAGAGTTGAATTAAACGAAGGATGGCTTTACGAACGTGCCCTCACGAATCAGACCCCCTAAGATAATTTTACTTATATTTAAATCAGAAAAGGTTGAATATTGGGTAAAAAATTCCAAAATTCTTAAATCAACTCTATCCGAACAAGGCAGGGCCTTTGGCTCCAGTCATGGGCTTTTTTGGTGAACAGGAAACACCCCCCTACCTTAGCCAGCAACAATACGGGGCAAAAACAAATGCCTTTAGACTCCAATTCAGCTTCTCACAAGACTTTATTGTAGGAGCACAACGACTGGTCGACTTCCCAGGCCGTCGTTCGCAGTGGTTTCCGCATGTGTCGGCCGATGTAGCGGAATGATCACTGCCGGCCTCCCCGCGCCGAAAATCGACGGCTCACTCCATGGCCGCAGGTGGGAATTGGTGAATATGATTGAATACGGGTGAAACGGTTTCGCTCACCCACGCACGTCCGTGACGATCCATTGTGCCTTTGTCTTGAGTCATCGGACAGAGGACGCAGTGTGTCCAAGAGTTGAGTGGGTTGACGAAGTGGGTAAAATGTCACTCACCCATTCCCACCTGCGGCCCATGTTAGCATTTCCTCGGGAGCACCTCGGCCACCACTTGGGGCCAAAGCGACCTTCCCCGGCACAGGGCTTGCCTGCCTGGGCGGTGTCAGGCTGTCCGAGCTCGCCACTGCTGCTGCTGCTGCTGCTGCCGTTGCTGCTGCCGTCGCAGCCGTCCCTTCCCTGCAGCTGCTGCCACTGGCGCTCCTTTTTTTCCTGGGTCGACCTGGCGCTGGCGGATCTAGCTGGCGTAGCTGCTGTCGTCGCGGAGTCTGCAGCGTCCCTTCACTCTACCAACTCGTGATCACCTTTCGCACGACGCAACGCAACACCTCGCATTTTCAAACGTAGTGAGCGCACTTGGAGCTGCCGCGGGCATGGAAGGGGGAGCACCGGACGGCAGCGCGACCTGGCATGGAGTGGCAGGAGGGGGAGGAGGAGCAGGTGGTGGAGGAGGGGGAGGGGGAGGGAGTGCGGGTGGGGGCGGGGTGGGGTCAGCGGGCGTGCCGGTTGTGCGAGTGGTGGAGCCGGTGAAGCACGGCGACGGCGTGAACGCGTACATGTCGTACCAGGTGGTGTCCAGCACGCCCGTGGTGAGTGGGAGCCAGCCGGCACGGGGACAGTCACTCTGCCCCTGGGGAAAAAAGAAGAGGGAAGGAATGAAGGAGGTCAAGCCGCTCTGCTTGCAAGTCGTGCAAAGCAGATGGAAAGGAGGCTGTGTGGGAAACAGAGGGAACAGGTGCATGGGAAGCTTCGCGTTGTGGTCCACCTGTCGGTCCTGCCGACTGTTTGCGTTTGCATTTCTGGTTGTGCTTTCAGCCCTTGCGCTGCCGCTTTTCTTTCCTACAGACCCTCTTTCGCCGTCCTCGTTGGGTGACAAAGTGGCTGGCTGACCGATGGACTGACTGACTGACTGAATGCTGGACCGACCGATTGGCCAGCCAGTGGGCTCATCGACTTGTTGACTGATTTACCGACCGACCGATGGATGGGCCAGCCGACCGACTGGTCGACCGACTAATGGATTGGCCAAACGACCGTCAGAGCGACCTACCAACTGACTGGCTGGCCGCCGGCCAACACCTTGACTGACCAACAGACCTCCTGACTGAGGGACCAACCAACCAAGTGACGGACCGAGCAACTGACTGGCCGACTGACCTACGAAGGGTCTGGGCGATCTAGCGATCTAGCAACCGAGTGACTGAGAGATTGAGTGAGTGACCGACTTTCTAAACTGAGACCAACCAACCGACTTACGGACTGACGACCATGCTGACTGATGGACGGACTGACCAACAGACCATCCGACCGATGGAGGGACAGACGTATGGACGAACGGACGGACGTGCGGACTGGAGACGGACGGACGGATGGACGGACGGACAGACGGAGGGACAGACGGACGGATGGACGGACGTACATACGTACATACGGACGGATGGACGGACGGACGGACGGACGGACGGACGGACGGACAGACGGACGGGCGGGCGGGCGGGCGGGCGGGCG
>SZWC01001597.1:109196-123473 GCA_023375785.1 Penium margaritaceum | reverse complement strand
GTAGAACTTGTTACTCAGCTAACCAGCCAATCAGAAAATAGACCTAGACCTATTTTCTTCCAGGCAGGGTTTTCTCCGTGAGCCCTGCCAGACGGCCGATACCCCATCGTCGAGTCCCGCGATGCCCTCTTCTTTGAGGAGCTGTTTCCGCGCGATCTCGTTCGCTCCGGCTCGTCACTGTCCCTCCCGTTGTGTGGGGGACTGGTGAGTCCGTCCTCCGTCCTGCCGCTTCCGGGTGGCACATCCGTGAAGGACAACTTCCTAGCACTGCTGTCGCTGGCGTGGCAGTACAAGCCGACCAGCGAACTCACTAGCACACACTGGTGGAGGTGAGAACAGCAAGGGGTTGGCTAGGGACACAAGCACAAGTGTCAGAAGCTGCAAATATTGAATTGTGCAGAGAAAAAATGACAACTGAAGCCTGGACAACCTAAATAGTGTCACAGACATAGTGGATGCACACATACTCGCGGCGCACAAGGGCGCTGTGTTCTGGCAGGACAAAACAATGGCAAAAACACAGTTTTGGCCTTAACTCCCTGCAGACACGTCAGAACGACGAGCTGTTTGAACCAGAACGGCCGCATCGACGAGATGTATGTCTTGATAGATTGCACGCCTATGTGCTGTCCCACAACACGAATCTAAAAGATACGAGAGTCGTCTGGGCGCCCGTTGCCACCGGCCGCCGGTCTTCTGCCACCGTCACCGGCCTCAGGGATCTGCACGTGAATGGGCATGAGCCGAGGGGTCACCGTAAGCCGTGTACGACAGACACAACAACACTCCCCCATGACCGGAGGGCGAAACACGTCCATGCACATGCAGACACTGACGCTATACTGAGCAGGCAGCAAGCACAGCCCACACAAGGTGGCATATGAGGAGTCAACCCGCAACAGGGATGGGGCAAAGTCCCACGGAACGAGTGGCCGCATAAAAATTTGAACGACCTAGAGCCTTGGTCAGAATATCCGTGTACTGTCTGTCAGTGCGCAGGTGGATGACTTGGATCTCACGACAATCAACTAAATCACGCACGTAGTGGTGCTCCACATTGATGTGCTTTTTGTGTGCATGGAACACACCTGAGTTCTTGGCGATGGCCTCCGCGCTCATGTTGTCGCACTGGAGGACCACGGGGGGAATGGATTGACGCAGTTCACGCAACAAACGGACGAGCCAGACACACTCTGCTGTACCGGTGCCTAGAGCAACATACTCTGCCTCAGTAGTGCTGCGTACGATGCAGCCTTGCTTCCCACTTCGCCAGGACACTGCAGTGCCTCCAATGAGGAAGATGTAGCCGGTGCGGCTCTTGCCATCTGGACTCCACGCCCAGTCACTATCTGTGTACCAACCGAGCACAATGGACGCCTGCTCGCGAAAGCACAGGCCGAAGCGTGTGGTGGACAGGATGTAGTGCACACACCGGACTGCGGCCCCAAGTGTTCGCTGGCGTGGAGCCTGCGAGAACTGGGCGAGCAGGTTGACAGTGAAGGCAATGTCGAGCCGTGTCGTGGTGGCCAAGTACATGAGCGAGCCGATGACGGCGTGGAGGCGTGGAGGCCGTGCGGACGACAGCGAGGAGGTCGGCAAAGCGCTCCCCCATAGTCTCTGCGTAGCGTCCCTGATGAACACGGAGTGTACGGCGGACACAGTTGCGCACGATCTCCATCCCCAAAAAGACAGAGGCCTCACCAAGATCTTTCATCTTGTAGGCCGAGGAGAGAACGGCCTTGGCAGCGTTTACTGCTCCCAGGTCGGGCGAGGCGATCAAAAGAACGTCCACGTAGACGAGTATGGCAGCAAGCGGTGCTGGGGACTGTGAGAGGAACAGGGATGGGTCAGCATCACTCTGAACGTACCCAGCGCGTCGCAACGTGCTGGTGATCTCCTGATTCCAGCAGCGAGGTGACTGTTTCAGGCCGTACAAGGCCTTCCGTAGCCGGTACACGCGACCGGTACCATCCGCAAAGCCAGGTGGCTGGACCATGAAGATCTCCTCCTCAAGGTCCCCGTTCAGGAACACGTTGTTGACATCCATCTGATGGAGTTCCCAGTCGTGCTGTGCCACCTGGCTCAGCAGCGTGAGCGTGGTCGTCATCCGGCCAACAGGGGCAAAGGTCTCGGTATAATCCACGCTAGAGACCTGAGAGAAGCCCTTTGCTATGAGGCGCGCTTTGTAGCGCTGCACAGTGTCGTCTGATTTTAGCTTCTTGCGGAGAACTCACTTGGCCTTGATGGCCTTGCGGTTCTTTGGCAAGTCCACCAGCTCAAAGACGCCGTGCTCTTGGATGGCATCGAGCTCAGACTGGCAGGTAGCGCGCCACTGCAAAGGCCTCAGGCAGGCTGGTGGGATCGGGAGACAGCAGTTGAGCACTGCGTGTAGCCAGGGCGTATGCCGTAGAGGGAGGGTCGACCGTCACATGGACTCAGTGGCGTCTCGAGCGAGACCGCACTTATCAACAAGTAGTGCCACGCCGGTGGCACAGCCAGGGTGAACCTTTGTGAGACTGCGAGCACTCAGGCGGAGGGCCTTCGTGCCCGGGTCATCGCTGACGATGCTGCATGCGGGACGAGGGCAGAGGCGTCCGCCAAGAGCCCGTGTGTAGGGGTCCGACGGGGCAGGAGCAGTGGCCGCTGCCGACTCACATGCTGGTGTGGATCGCACGGCAAGCGTACCACTAGAGGCTGGCATGGCCTTAGCAGCCGGGGACAGCCCCACGGCAGACACAGGCACATCCGCGGCCGGAGGCTGATACGGCTCAGAGCCAGACACGGACGCGGACGCAAGATCAGGTAGGGCCTCCGTCTCGGACTCAGACACATGATCAGGCAAGGCCACAGATGCGGAAGCAGGCTCAGACGCTGACTCGGACACGGGCGAGAGCGGAGAGGCGGGGGCGGGAGCGAGCCGCAGATGGGACGGGGCTGGGGGTGCCAGTGGACACAGCATCTTGGGATAGCCCCAGGGGTGTCGGCGACGGAGTGACCATACTGGTCGAGGACACTGTGCAAACCGTGACAGGAGCCTCCCCTACACTACGGGGTCCGGCACGCCCAGGGACAAGAGCAGCACGCAGAGCGTGGATGCGAGCAAGGTCACGAAAGGCGAGATGCTAGAAGAAGAGAGCGTCACGAGATTCCACGATGCGACGTCGCTCAGGGTCCCAAAACCGCCATGCCTTCGACCGCGTGGCGATGCAGGCAAAGGCGTAGATGCGGCCCCACGGAGAGAGCTTGCTCCCCTGCTACTCTGGTGTGAAACAGCCACAGGCAAGGGAGCCCCAGACACGGGCCAGACGCAGATCCTCGCGACGCCCGTACCAGCGCTCGTAGGGCGTGCGGTGACCTGGGAGGGGGCCATGGGGTATGCGGTTCCAGACCCAGGTCATGTACGCCATGCCCTTGAAGGCAAAGGCCTCAGGCATGGCGCTGTCTGCGCACATGGCACGGACCGCATCCTCCATGGTGCGGTTCCAATGCTCTGAGACACCGTTCTACTGAGGGGTGGCGGGTCCGGAAAGGTTGTGGAAGACACCAAGTTCGGTGAAGGAGCAGGTTATGTCACCGAGGTACTCGCCGCCGCGGTCAGCGCGAAAGGTCTAAAGGCGGTGGGGAGATTGGCGCTCAACCATGACTAGCCACGTGCGGACAGCAACAGCGGCATAGCTCTTCTGACGCAGACTATAGACCTAGTGCATGCGCGTGAAGTCATTAGTCAATGTCGGGACGTAGCGGTCGCGATCCTCCTGAAACTCGACAGGAAGGGGACCCATGAGGTCGGAGTGGACAAGCTCCAAGGGCCGACGAGCTGTGGAGACAGACACAAGATAGGTGGACCGGTGCATCTTGCCTTCAGCACAGGACAGGCAGTCGGTCGTGGGGGGTGCCTCGAAGGACGCAGTATCAAGACCGAGAGCAGGCTGAGTGCGGATCAGCCTGTCGACAGCCCCCAGGTGGACATGGCAGAGGCGTCGATGCAGGACACGGTGGTGCTCGGGAGACAGCACCCACGACAAAAACACGAGCAGTGGGAGAAGGAGACAAAGGGGGACACTCGTAGAGGACCCATAGATGTGATACAGATCATCGACGACCGTCCCACTGAGGACGGTCTCCTCGGTCTCGCGCACAAAGTTGCGAGCATCGGCATGTGTGTGCGTGACACCCAGGCCCATCTTGGTGCATGCACGGACAGACAGCAGGCTGAGTTCTAGATCAGGGACAAGGAGGACGTCAGAGATGTATACAGGATCAGCGGGCCCGGTGAACTGCACAACCCCAACACCCTGGACAAGGACCTCATGGCATGCTATAGTGCGGACAGAGTGAACAGTGCCAACAGGATGCAAGACGACGAAGGCGTCACGTCAAAACGTCATGTGATGGGTGGCACTAGAGTCAACGATCGAGGTGGCATCGGTGACACGCGTATAAGAGGCAACGTGGCACTCGGCGACGGAACAAGGCGCGGTAGCAGGGTGCTCGGCGGGTGACACGATAAGATGACTAGCGGAGTGCACATGAGACGCATGCAGCCAAGACACATCATCAGGTCCGTCACGCGCACACGGATGGACATGGGGACCACCACAGACATCACCATGCAATGACACAGAAAGTCCATAGGCAGTGGAACCCCCCGGCTCAGTCAACACACTCGCACCTCCCTGAGATGAGCACAGGGCGAGAAGCTGGTGCAGCTCGGCGATCGTCCTGTCGCGGTCGGCGAGCGCCTGGTCACAAGGGTCAGCGGAGGAGCCTGCTCTGGTGGTGGGCTGCTCTAGGGTGGCTGCGGTAATGGCGGCCGAGCGGGCGGTCGCACTGGACGTCTGGCGCACACGCGCCTCGTGCACCTACTGCAGGCTGCGCGTGACCTTTGCCCAGTCCAATGGGCAGTCGGGGTAGCGATGGTCACCCCCGCAGTTGAAGCAAACGAACTGACGGCCCGTCGTGCTGCCGGAGCTGTTGCTGCCGCTGCTGTTGTTGTGGTCAGCACTGTTGCTGCTGCTCCCGCCGCTGCTGCTGCGGCTGATGTTGCCAGTGCTCGTACTGGTGATGCTGCTGGTCCCGCCGCTGGAACCACCAGCTGATGATGTGCGGCCCTTCTTCCCTTGAGCTGGTACCGCTGTCGCTGTAGATGGCGAGGAGGAGGACGCGGCGGTAACTATAGTGGAAGCAGTGCTACGACAAACGCGGTTCGCTGCATCCATGCCGGCAACCTCCAGGAAGTGGAGGCTGGCCCAGCGCAGCAGGGTCCGTCGCTCCCCATGTCGCACAGCAGGGTCTGGTCGAAGTTGCTGAAGACGCGTGCGTAGTCGGGATGGATGCCGTAGAGGATGATCTGGAGGGCGGAGTACTGCGCGGGGGCATCGTCTCCCAGCTCCTCGTGTAGTTGGATCGCCCGGCGCCAGTAGTCAGCTGCGGATTCTTGAGCAGTCTGGCCGAGGGAGTTGAATTCGACGAGGCGCTGGGACGTCAGAGCCAAGGTGGCGCCCTCAAAAAGAGTGATAGCCAGTGTCCACGCCGAGCAAGGGTCAGCTCCCGAGCCGGTCAGCGCATCGCCAAGGAACCAACTGAAGTCCTTGGTGAAGTCCGGGGCGGCCTTCATCAGGCCGGAAGCGGTGCGGACCGCCATCTGTGTCTGGGCGGGGTCAGACGCCTGTTATGGAGTGAGGTAGTAGGCGAGGACTCCCTCGCTCATGGTCCACATGCGGAAGCGTGGTTCCCAAGACTTGAAGTCATTCCTAGTCCGGAAGACGGGCGGGTACGACTCAAACCACTTGGGTGGCTTGACCGTCGACAGAGCGACGGCTGAAGCCGCTACGGGGCTGGGCACAGAGGGGGTAATCCCCTTACCTAGGCGGGCCCGCAGAGCCAGCTCCTCAAAGCTTAGAGGGCGGAGAGATGAGCTCGGGCCAGCGTCGGTGCTAGAGCTCGTGCCCTGGAGGACGACATTGGCCTCACGTGCTCGGCGGCGCGCCTCCAGGCAGATGAGGCGTGCTCTCAGCAGCTCTTCCTCGCCCTCCTCGCCAGAGTCGGAGAGGTTCTCCGTGACCTCATCAACATTACCGCCGTGGGCGAGGTGGTCCTCGCTCCGGTCAGCGGACGGATGCTGATGCTGCTGCTGGGACTGCTGTTGCTCAGGAAGAAAGTCCCTAATCAGGTCTTGTAGCTCATCGATTTGCCTCGTCAAAATATTGCGGCTCTCCGCCTACAGGTCAGTCAACGCGCGCACCTGGCGCGCCAATGTCGTCGGACTCGGTGGCCGCTGCTGCTGTTGCGGCTGCTGCTGCTGCCGTTGCTATTGTGGCTGCTGCTGCTGCCGCTGCTGCTGTTGCTGTTGTTGCTGCTACTGCTGCTACTACTACGGCTGTGCTGCTGTTGCGGCTGATGCTGCTGCTGCTGCAGCTGCCGCTGTGGTGACGATGGTGGCGCCCGACGTTGGCCATTGACGGAGCTACCCTTGGCAGCTACGTTGGTGGCGGCGCTAGCGGGGGTTTGCTTCGGCATGACGACCGTTGCTCCCCATTTGTTTTTTGTGTGTTGTGGAGAGGGCAATGTGGAACACCGCCGCAGAACGCTGCCGCGGATCACCGCCGCAAAACGCCGCCACGGAACACTGCCGCGGAACACCACCACAGAATGCTATCGCGGAACACCGCCGCGGAACAAATCCACTGCGGAACACTTCCACAGAGCACCACCGCGGAACACCGTCGCAGAACGTCGCCGCGGAACACTGTCGTGGAACGGCTACCGCGGTCGCGCCGATGCGGAACACGGCGGGGTGCCGCGAACTAGCGGGGCATCACCGTCAGAGCGTTCCGCAACCACCGCGGAGCGGCCGCGTCTGGCGACCGCGGATCAGCCACAGAACTGCTGCGGACGTGCGACTGCGGAACTCCGTGGATCACCGCCAGTGTGTTCCGGAACCGCCGTGGAGCTGCCGCGGTGGAACGTCGCAGATCCGCGGAACACCGCGGATCTGCCGCGGCACTGTCACCGTGAGGTGATGCACTCCGGAACGCCGCGTGCCACCGCGGCACCGTTGGCGTGTTCCGTTGTGGCCGCGCAGTTGCCGCATCCGCTGCGGAGACCTCGCCGCCGTGGAGCACCGCAGATGTTGCGCGGAGCGACTTCCGCTGTCGCGGAATGGGCGCGGAACGTGCGTAGAGTTTTTAAGAAAACGGTCGGAGTGGTGGTGGGTCCTCCCAGGACCTCCCGCCGAGGCAGTGGGCACTGCTGCTGCTGCGAATCCAGGCAACGACTACGGTTGCTCACTGCTATTGCGGTTGTTGCGCCTCTGCTACGCAGCTATGCAAGTACTGGCTCGCTTGCTCTGATACCATGAAGGACAGCTTCCTAGCACTGCTGTCGCTGTCATGGTACTACAAGCAGACCAGCTAACTCACTAGCACACACATGTGGAGGTGAGAATAGCAAGGGGTTGGCTAGGGACACAAGCACAAGTGTCAGAAGCTCCAAATACCCTACTGCTCTTGGATTTTGATATTATTTTTTTTAGTTGAATGAATGTCATACATTTTTCCGTTCAATGAATTCTACATACCATATAAATAATTGAACACAGATTTGATGTGAAAGGCTAAGGGATTTCAAACTTCAATGGTGTTTTTCTCCATATAAAATGTTGAAATGAAGGTACCATTTGATGCAGATTCGACCATTAAGGACTACCAAAATAATTCAAACCTAAAAAATATCGTCTAATTCATAGATTATATAATTTGCAAGTTTCCATTCGTTGAAATCCAAGAGCAGTAGGGTATTGAATTGTGCTGAGAAAAAATGACAACTGAGGCCTAGACAACCAAAATAGTGTCACAGACCTAGTGGATGCACACACACACGCGACGCACAAGGGCGCTATTTTCGAGCAAGACAAAACAGTGGCAAAACACAGTTTTGGCCAAAACTCCCTACAAACACGTCAGAACGACGAGCCGTTTGAACCGGAATGGCCGCATCAACGAGATTTATGTCCTGATAGGTTGCACACCTATGTTCTGTCCCACAGCACGAATATAAAAAATAAGAGAGTCGTCTGGGCGCCCGTTGCCGCCGGCCGCTGGTCTTCTGCCACCGTCACCGGTCTCAGGGATCTGCACGTGAATGGACATGAGCCGAGGGGTCACCGTAAGTCGTGTACGACATACACAACAACAATCCCTTGGTCCCTCTGAGCTGGCCATCCCAGTCGCGCCCGTCGGCCCCTCCGAGCCATCAGCCCCAGTCTCGGCCGATGGCCCCTCCAGACCGGTAGACCTAGTTGCGCCTGCCGGCCCCTCCGGGCCGGCAGCCCCAGTCGCGCTCGCTGGCCCCTTCGGGCCAGCAACCCCAGTCGCGCCCGCTGGCCCCTTCAGGCCGGCAGCCCCAGTCCCGCCCGCTAGCCACTCCGGACCAGCAGTCCCAGTCGCGTCCGCTGGTCCCTCCGAGCCTTCGGCCCCAGTCACGCCCGTTGGTCCCTCCGGAATAGCAGCACCAGACGCTCCCACTGGCCCCTCTGTGCCGGCAGCCTCAGTCGCGTCCCTTGGTCCCTCTGGGCTTACAGCCCCATCCGCCTCCATTGGCGCGCGCTACACGCGTGGCCTCGGCGGCAGACTTCGACCCAGGCAGTCAGTGAGCGCGCAGACCGTCGCACAGCGCCCCGTGGCGCCTCAGCCCCCTGTGGCTCGACGTCTCTTCCACTCCCACGGCCGTGAGTGGGGACCCTGGCACCAAGGCCCTCGGCCTGACCACTTCGGCCATCATTCCAGACCTTCACTCGGGTTCGACACTCGGCTACTCCATGCTCCATCACGAGAATCGGCATGCTGTCATGGCTGCACTCGCGCGCATCCCATCTGGAGCTCGAGATGCACACGCTCTCTCAGTCCGCTCTAGAGAATGCCTGGAGGTCCCAGCCAACCTACGCAAGGCTCGAGCCTCACATGAGGCCACACACTGGGATGTTGCTTGCGCCGATGAGCTCGCTGCTATCCGACAGCACCATGTGTATGACCTCGTCGACCTCCCTCCAGCTCAGAAGGCCATCGGTGCCAAGTGGGTCTTTTGACGCAAATGGAAGCCCGACGGGTCCTTGGACAAGTACAAGGCCCGCCTAACAGCTAAGGGGTTTTCTCAGGTCCCTGGGGTTGATTACGACAAGATCTTTACCCTAGTTGGTCGGTTCTCCACTAGCCGGGCGCTCTTCATCCTTGTTGCACAGCATGGGTCGGAGCAATATCAGATGGACGTGAGCAACACTTTCTTCCATGGCTCACTGGAGGGTGAGGAGCTCTACATGGTGCAGCCCCCAGGCTTCAACGATGGCACTCAGAGAGTATGGCGGTTGCGGAAGGCCCTCTATGGTCTGAAGCAGTCACCTCGGCGCTGGAACCAAGAGATCAGCAACACGCTCCTCCGCGGCGGCCTCCAGCGCAGCACCGCTGACCTTGCACTATTCGTCAGCCGGCGAGGCCAGACCTTCACCGCCAATCTGGTCTACGTCAATGATCTCCTCATTGCGTTGCCTGACATGGCTACCATCCAGCGTGTTAAAGACCTGTTGCACGCCGTCTAGCAGATGAAGGATCTCGGGTCTACTCGACTCTTCCTGAGCATGGAGCTTGAGCATGATCGCTCCTAGGGCATCATGCACGTCCACCAGGCTACCTATGTGCAGACCCTGTCCACTCGCTTCGTAGAAGATCTGCCCCTCGTGCCCAGCGCATCTTCACCCATGTTACTTGATGGCTCGGTGAAGCTGAAGAATCCTGACCCAGTCGTTGTGGAGGAGCCAGTTGACGTGACCACGTATCTGCGAGTCATCGGGTCACTAATGTTCCTGGCGATGACGACGCGCCCAGACATCGCGTTCGCCGCAAACCTCCTGGCTCAGTTTTCTCAAGAGCCGTGTCACCTCCACTTCGAGGTCGCGATCCGAATACTATGCTACGTCGTCTCGACTCCTCGGCGAGGTCTCATGTTCCGCCGCCAGCCGTTTGTCGTCGCTGTGGGATACACCGATAATGACTGGGCCGGCAGTTCGCACGGTAAGAGCCGCACAGGCTGGATCTTTCTGATCGGCGACATGGATGTGTCCTGGCATAGTGGCAAGCAGGGGTGCATTGCAAGGAGCACTACTGAGGCAGAGTACATTGCCCTTGGCTCAGGTGTGTGTGAGAGTGTGTAGTTGCGTCTTCTGTTGTCTGAGTTACGTCAGTCTGTCGCATCCATCAGGTTGCATTGTGACAATGAGAGTGCCATGCCCATCGTCGACAATGACGGTGTGCATCACACACGCACAAAGCACATCAATGTTGAGTATCACTATGTGCGTTTGTTGTTGCATGACGGTAACATCAGCATTGTGTGGGTTGAGACAGCACGGCAGCTAGCTGACTTCTTGACCAAGGTAGTAAAGTGCGACTCGTTCAAGAAGGTTGTGAGTTTGGTTGGCGTGCATCCGTGACTGGCTCTCTTTGTCTCTGTCTACGTCTATGCGTGCTTTGGGGGAGTCTGGCTGTTGACTGTGTCTCTGCCCGCCCATGTGCACTACGCCTGTGAGTCATGGGGGATTGTTTGTTTTTACGCATCTCTCATTGTGCTGCGTTGTGTCCTCCCGGCTTATTTACATTGGCGTGATGAGTGATTGCGAGAGTCGACGCTGCTGGAGTGTCGACCGGTGGAGCCGACGCACACTAAGGCCTACTTGCAGTTCTGTGGAGCCTCCTCCCTCCGGCGACGTTCTCAGCTCCATCGGCAAGCCTCCTTGGCGGTTGGGCCGCCGGCGGTCACTCTCACTGTAGATGCTGTCTGCATGCGTCCAACGCTGGTTCTGACTGCACCATTGCGTCTGCAACGTCATGCTCTGCATTGGGTCCATGTCTCGTGTTGCGTGGCACTGTTTGGCATCATGAACCATCGTAGGCACTGTCTGGGTTCGGGCAGGCATAACTCTTTGCTGCTATTTTTCTTGCTGATTATGACCACACAACTGCATTTGAAGCGTTGGTATTTTGGTATGGTCCAGTTTTGGGGTATCGGCCGTCTCGGAGGGCTCACCGAGAAAACCCTGCCTGCCTGAAAATAGGTCTAGGACTATTTTTCTCATTGGCTGGTTAGTTGAGTAACAAGTCCTTCAGAGCTGGGAGGGAGCTAGAACTTGGAGGGGTCTCCCATTGTTGCTCATTCTTCAATCCTTATCAGTCATTTTTAGTTTTCAGCTGGTTTCTGGCGCTAACACTGGCGTGCGCGTTTTTGGGTAACAAACCTAGAGCTTCCAGACTTAGATTCTAGAGCAACAGATTTAGGGGGCACCAGACTTAAGCAACGAGTGTGGAAGCCCGCACGCTGCATCAACAACGTTGCTGCCCCAACCTGTTGCCTATCCTTTCCATTTGGTAACATTTTGCAACCCTTGCAACCCCTTGGTTCTATCTTTTGTAGTCTTGCTCGTTTGTCTCTCCCATACCTCTTGACAAGTCTTAACACCTCAGATACCGTCGTCTTCGGTCTTGTGAGCCCTTGGATGGATGATCGGTCACCGTAAAATGTCCCAAGCAAGTAAGAGCTTTGCCCCCTGCTCTTGCCCTCTGTTGTTTCCTTGCCCGTCCACCTTTTTCAGAGACTTTGCCCCATTTTACAAGTCTGCTGCCACTTGCAACAGTTGCGTAAGATGAGTCCTGCCATTTTGCAAGTCTAGCATAGGCGTCCATCATTTCTGATTGACAGCGTCAATGTCCAGGCTTCTTACAACTGGTTGCTCCCTCCTTCATGGTTATTACGGCTTTGAGATGCCAACCGTTTGATTCTTAAATCTGTGCGTTGTAGTCAGCACTGTGGATTCTTTTGATTACTGCAATCATCCGCAGAGAGTCGTCATGGATGCCAAAGATTGCGATGATCAGTCGTATGTCACACATGAGGCCATTGTTGTAACAGAAATAGAGACTGACGAGGGCGATGTTGCTGCAATGATTCTGCGGAATCAAGGCAAGAAATCTTCTTTTCTTCTGTGCTAACACTGTTGTTGCAACTTGAATCATGCATCAGAGTTTTCGTTGAGTCCTCCAAAGCGGGCGATGACTGTGCAAACTCGTCCTTGTTGAGTGGCGCTTGGGATTGCTGCCAGCTCGAAACCATCTACTCGAGCATTCAAACGCCAACGGTTGACGATGTGAGACAAGCATCATGAGATATTTATCCTAGTCCACTGGTCTCTTGTTGTTGGTGGATGATATTTTGATCAGACCACAAGCTAAGTGACGTGCCACACAAAAGTGAGGCCGCTAGGTCTCGGTTCCTTTTATCATGATTGATCCTAACAACGGTGAGGTATAAGTCCAAACTCACCAGCTCATTCTGACCGTTGGTCTTCTGGATTTTGCAAGATCGAAAAGATGAGGAAGGGTGGGAAGAATATGAGGCTCGTTCTACAGTTGAGAATTTCTCTTGACGAGTACTGCCTCCCGCGCAAGCACGTTTCGAAGCTTCTCCATTGCAAAGTTGATACGCTCATAACTTGTGCACTGATGAATGAAGTCGTTGGGTGCCCCTCGATTGTCGGTGTGCTCCGATACCAAAAGTTATGCCGAATGGAACGTGAACTGTGAACAAGTAGAAATTCCAAGGCAGAATACCGCGTAAGAGTATTGAAAACTTGAGTAATATGTCATTAATAATGAGCTAACGTCGATGAAAAGTGTTGGAATTACTGATCACATGTATACGATGTTGAAACTCCACTGAGGCATTGTCGAGGACTTGGTCGTTGAGGTTGACGAACGTGTGGTGTTGCGTCGTGAGTAGTTGCATCAAGAAGCTTTGGTTAGAAGTCCAGGGGCTTCGAGGTAGGCTCCGGATATTTGAGGTTTTGTAAGACTTGGAAGTCGAAGTTTTGATCAAAGTTCTTTGTGAAACTTTTGTGGATTATTCTCAAAGATGGTTAAAAATGTCAAAAGGTCTAAGGAAGGATCATGGGAGTTGGGTGCTGTTAAGCTGAATGACCCTTTTTATCTGGAGGAAAAAGCCGTTGCCTTCAATGCAATGGAGATGTTTTTGAAGGATTGACATGTGAACTTGCAAAGTTAAGGGAGACGTGTACATTTGGGGCGTAAGAAGTACCTACTCATGGTATTAAAGGGATTCGTGCATGTCATAGAAATAAAAATTTCTCCTAAGACGAAGATAATTGCAGTTTTTCATCTTAGATGAATAAACATATATGTAACACCTAACTCATCGCCTAAGGAAAATCATGCAAGAATATTACAATGTGATGTAATTCGAGATATAATTGTCTTTTTAAATTAATATTTTATAAATAACGTAATCAAGATGTTTTTCAGATTTCATGCTGTTGTCAACTCGTTTGGTATCATTTAGAGCCCCCCCCCCCCCCCCCCCCCCCCCCCCCTCAGTACAAGATATTCCTGGGGAAAAGGGTATGGAAACCTGAGGTCGACATCGTGGATACTTTTGTGTCATGAACAGCAACTTGCCGCTCTTCCCGTTTGCAAAACCAGTCCGACGTGTGCAAGAAAAGGGGCGGGCTCCCCGTTTGTGTTAAGAGCCGTTGTGTCTGCCGTCTGCTGTCTTCCCGCCTTCCATGGTCGGCTACGGTCGACGATTTAGACCCGGCAGCTTCAATCTGGTTTGAGCGCAACCGGTTTTGAAAAACGTTGGAACTCAGTTTTGGACGGCTCCGTGGTTGGTGTGCTTTTTGGTGTTCCTCATTTTTTCTTCAAAAACATTCACAGCCCCTCCGTCGGCTTGCGTCTTGCAATCGTTGCAAAATCTCATCGAGAGGGATCTCGACCTATCTGTACTGGGTTGGGAGGAGAAGTAGGAGGGAGTGGATCACCATCGAACGGCGTCACGACGGTTTTCTACTAAAACGGAAATCCGATGGGATGAGCGCTGTCGAGTGCGATGAGATTACGATGAGGTGCCCTACCACCCCTTCCACCTGCTGAGACCGCTCGAAGCGGTGTGAAGCACCTCCCACACATCGTCGCACATCGACGAATGGCAATGCGAGGTAAGGTTTAGCTCTGCTTTCACCGCTCTGCGTGGTTTGCGGTGGCCAGCTTGCCGTTTCCCAAGGAAATTGTCACTCAACGTGGTCGGTTTCTGGGAAACGGTGGTCCCGCAGAGGTCGCAACGACTTTCGAGGACACGGCACTTACGGAATGTGTGCGGTTCATGAAGCTCCTGCGTTTTCTCACTCCCCTCCCCCCCCTTCCCCAGCAAAGACCTGTCCAG
>SZWC01001597.1:94965-105890 GCA_023375785.1 Penium margaritaceum | reverse complement strand
TCACTCATACCCAATCACTCATACCCAATCACTCATACCCAATCACTCATACCCAATCACTCATACCCAATCTCTCATACCCCGTGGGGTGGGGTATGTGCCAAACTTACTCTTTCAGAAGCTCCCTGTACGGTAGTACGGGTGAACCGTGTGCCAGACTGGGCATGACGCTCAAAACCCCACACCGCTTGCGATTGCAACGCCAACTCTCTCCCTCTGCTTTACGCAGCGGACATGGGCGCAGATTTGGCGAGATGGGGTTGACACTGGTACACTCCATACGCTCATACTCGCCTGGGTTGCGGAGTCTCTACCCGTGCGCCACTTCAACCTATGCTGTGATGCTGCTGCTTCTGCCGCTGCTGCTGCTGTTGCTGCTGCTGCTGGTACTGGTGCTGGTGTGTTCCACGGTACAAATGGCACATCCAGGTAGCTGGCTGCTGCACACGCAACACACAACTGTACCTGCCGTGCAGCTGCAAGGTGCAGCGCATGCATGCCACTCTTGCTCCCACTTGCCCTCCCTAGTAGGGTTGGCTGGCTATCAGTGATAGCCTATCACCCAAAAATCCCCTTCCTCCCCCCCCCCCCCCTCCTCCTCTGCTTTCCTCCCCCACTGCTGCAGCAACCTGAGCAACAAGGGCATCAACGGCACGCTGTCCCCTTACATCGGCAACCTCACGGGGCTGCTGCAGCTGCTGCTGCCGTCCAACCTGCTGCAGGGCCCCATCCCGCCGGCGCTGGGGCGGCTGTACGCGGCGCAGGAGGTTCAGCTGCAGGGCAACCGGCTGTCGGGCGCGCTGCCGGCCGAGCTCGCGGGCCTCGTCACGTGCGCCAGACTCTACCTCTTCAACAACACGCTGGACGGCAGCGTGCCCGCACCGCTGGCCATGATCCCTGACCTCAGGTGGGGAGGGGAATCCAGTGCCCACACTCTCCTTCGTGTTCTTGACTCCCCCTGTCTTTCCCCACGAACATCACTCCTGAGTGGCCCCCATCATCCTCCCCCCTCCCCCCCTTCCCCCCGCCCTCTTCTTCCTCCCAAACCCACTCTATATTGTAGCGACGACGTGTACCCATCTCGCCCTGCCTGTCCTTCACGCCCTCTGGTCCGGTCCTCCCCTCTACCCTGCCCGCTGCCTTGCATGCTGAGCGGGGCCCTACCTGTTTTGACATGCAGTCCTCACCCATCCAGAGGACTTGTCCGCCTTCATCTGACTATCAGCCAGCCAGATAGTCCGGCCAGAGTTGCAAGTCTAAACAGCCCAGCCTTTACCAGGGGGTGAAGCAAGCTGAGTGGCCCCCATCGTCGTAGGTCCGAAGAGTATGCCTCCTCCTCCTCCTCCTCCTCCTCCTCCTCCTCCTCTGTGTCCTTTGCAGGCTCTCTGGCAACCGCCTCTGTAGCCTCCACCCGGGCCAGCCCTGCAGCCGGCTCGCATCACCCCCTCCCCCTGCGGGGCCCACCTGCAAGCCCTGCACCAACGGCACTGTGCGTGCGCTCGGCGCTGCGGGCGCCGCCTGCGACTGCGTGGTGCCTGACCGCCTCACGCTGCGCTTCCCCTCCCTCGTGTTTGCGAGATTTGGTTCGGAGGAGGAGGAGCGGTTGATTGAGCTGTTGTCGGGCGCGCTGTCGCTGCTGCCGGAGCAGGTGCAGGTGGCCGCGCGCCGCCCGGGCAGCGTCATCCTCGACCTCCTCCTCGTGTCCACGCCCGTGAGTGATGAAAATCGTGCAAAACTTTTTTTTGCAAAACATTTTTTTTCCCCCCGCAGCGTCATCCTCGACCTCCTCCTCGTGTCCGCGCCCGTGAGTGTGTGCTCGGGGCTTCCGTGTGCGTGTGGGCTGTGCTGTCACCCCGGGGGGACATTCCTCTGCGGTCCCACAAAATTCTGGAGTCCATGTCAGCGCTGCAAACTCCGTGCTGCAGACCTACTCTGGGCTGAGTTTTTTTTGGTGCCCCCGTGCACCTTTCCATGACCCAAGCTTGGTTCCCGGCTCAGGGCTCACGGTCGGGGTGCCACATGTTTTCTCGTGCTGCTGTCTAGTGGTTCTGTCTTGTCCGTGCCCTCCTGGAGGGCTCTTCCAGTATCTGAGCTCTCTGGTGCCCTCTTCGGTTTCTGAGGCTCTCTCTGAAGGACTCTTTCTCCTCTTTGAAGTGAGAGAGGGATCGTCGTCTAGACACCCTGGAACTGCCTGGAACCAGTTGAAGACACCCTCGTAGAGTGCCCTTTCTAGCCATTGCTGTTCTCCATACAGACAGACCCTCATTTTGCTCATATGATGGAGTGTCCCTGAGATTAGCACCCTGCCATCTGTTCAGCAACCTACGATCTGTGGGCTTCTGGGAATATGTCCTTTTGAGGCTTAGGCACGGAGTGGACCTTGCCATCATCTTCTGTTGGACTCATCGCATTTCCTCCTCGATTGCCATCCCGAGATGCGTACAGGGGAGCCAAATCACCAAGGCCAAGTTCAACATGATTCTGCACGCAATCAACTCCGGCTCGGTGCGTCTGCCAGAGCCGTTCAACCGCTACCTGCTCCTCGGTGAGTCGGCGATGGATCTGACTGGGAGCTCTCTCTCCGTAGGAGCATCAGTTTGCTGCGCATGTGTCCAGTGCTCGGAGTCTGTTTGGGCACCTGTGGGTTCCACCTCACCTCGTGCCTTGTAATCACACCCCTGCGATACAGGCTGCTAGTCGCCTGTGGCGGCGGCGGTGGGGTGAAGGGCATGGGCGTTGGCGGAGGCGGCAATGCTGGTGGTGGTGGCGGTGGGGCTGGCTCTGGTCGAAGGTGCAGGTGTGTGTGATGGGTGCAATGGCTGCTGCCTGGGGCAGTGAAGCAGTTGGACCTGTGATTGGTTCGCTTCCGTCTTTGGGTGAGACGAGCCATTGGATGGTGCTAACACTGTCTCCACTGCCCTGTGCTGTTTGTCCCTTCCTCGTCCTGACAGACCCCAAGCTTCCCAAGTCGAACGCATCGGATACCTCCCAGGACGGCGGGCAAGCCACTGTGGACACCAACGGGGAGGATGGTGGTGACACGGAAACCGATCCCTTCCCCGGAACAGACACAGCCAGCACAACCAGTGCCACCACCACCACCACCACCGCTGACGCCAATGCCTCCGCCTCTTCTCCGAGCACCACCAGCACCAGCGACGGGAGCAGCAGTGGCGGCGGTGGAGGAGGCTTGAGCCCCGGCGCCATCGCTGGAATTGTGATCGCTTGCGTGGTGGGGGCGGCGCTGTTGATCGCGCTGGTGGTGGTGCTGGTGCGGCGGCATAAGGCGAGGGCGGCGGCGTCCGGCTACGTTGTGAACTGCGTTCAGGAAGAGGATGAGGACCACAGACCGTTTGGACCCATGTTCTCCGCCCGCGTGCGCACCCCCGCGTTCGACCCTGACACTCCGGAGTCCGGCAGGCGAACGGTGTCCAGGGTAAGTGGAGAAGCCATGTCCTGAAATACTGCTTCCATGAAACTTTCTCCTTCTCTCTCCTGTTTCTCCAGCCTCTGCACCTTGCTCTACTTTCACCCTTTCACCGTGCTTGACAGACTTGACCCTGCGCACTCTGTAAACCTCCTCTTCCGTGTCTCTCCGTCTCTTGCGTCCCCCGCTGCAGGTGCACGCGAGGAGCCCCGAACTGAAGCCTGACGCGCCTTCTTCTCCTATCATGTCCCAGCTCTGGTAGAGAGCCCCCATCTGGAACATTCCGGCACGTTTTTCACTGACCCACGGTCCAGAAGGGTTCAAACGCCTCTGTTCCTTGGCAGACAGAAGGTACAGGCAGTAAAGGGATAACAATGGGACAGTTCCCATTGGACTGCTCGACAACGGATTGGTCGAGGCTGCTCGACCTATGGTTAGTGGTGGAAGTAGTCTACTAGGACAAGCCCAGTTTTTCTCTACGAAAGAAGGTGCCCACACGTCTGTGGGTCTCTGAAACGGTGTGATGTGGAAATTCAATCGACAGGACAACTTCTGTCTCCTTTCTAGATATCAATTCCTCCCCTTACCCCCCCCCCCCCCCCCCCTGCCCCCTCCCACCCAACACCCCATCTTTGTCGCCCTTGACAAATCTACTCTTTCCCTCCATCCCACTGACTGTTCCCCTGCTCTCCTCATTGTACAGGAAATTTGGGACGTGTTTGTTGCACGTCGCACGTTTTATGTTTGTAAGTATTCAAAGGTAGTGCTGGCAATTTTTTTTTGTGGCATTTCTTGCTTGAGATTTATTGCTATCTAGAGCTCCAATTAAAAGCCAGCATTTTGCAAATGATAAGACTCTACGACTGGTGAAACGGACAGATCCAGTATTGATTCGTGGATGCACACTGCAAAACATACACATGGGGCCAAAGTCTATGTCATTATTTCTGTGTGTTTGTACACCTAAAATGTTTTGCCCAAAAATGTTAGCAGGGGATATCTCATATTCATCCAGATGTTTATGTAAAACTTCATTTAGACTGTAGTTTTATCATCCTGCCATTGAACAATGTGTGGTCATGTAGACTCTGTGGTCGTTATTTCACATTCAAAATGTGCAAACTCAGCGGCCACGGGACGCTGCAGAAACAGGTCCAAAGTTGTGAAACGGTGAAATCAGACCACCCCTTTTGTTCCTCAAGCCTCTAGTTGTCAACAGATTCAGCGTGGTCGTGTTTTTTTTTTTTTTTTTTTTTTTTAAGCCCGTGTTTGCGCGAGCCACATCATGTAGCAAACGGATGGGATGCTTGGCCCACTGGGCCAAAACCGCGGTACTCGAGGGTCTTTGACACTCAACTAATCCCGCCCGCCACCCCACAGGCCAGGACCAGTTCCGGCCGCGTGGCACATTGACGCTACATGTGAGCTCACAAACATTTGACAGCACCACATCAACTCGTGAGGCCGACTTGCCGCCGCACCTTTCGTACAATGCCACACTTTGGCGGGTGTGGACCATTGCCTAAAAAGAAGGAGAGGGAGCAATTGTAGGCCAGGGTCTCACGCCATCAGATGGGTTTGAAAACATTCGTTGAACGATAGTCATGCACACGCACACAAGCCAGTGTAATGCACAACATACACATGTCAGGCTGCAAGAGGGTCTTCTCGTGACACTGGCGGTACCAGTGCCCGGGTCGCGACCACTAAGAGCAATCCAACAGGTGTCTGTGTGCCGACTACAACTGAGAAGATGCAAGGAAGCTTCCTAGCAACACTCCCGTTGACAAGGCGTCAGCGCCTGGTCAGACGGTGACGACAGTCACAAGTCGTGCACGCAACGGCAAGGGTTTGGCTAGGGGACACAAGGCAAAGTGTCTGAATGCTTCAATAGCATTTGCAGAGAGAGATGACAAATGACAGGTCCATGGCATAAGTACCTGCCGCGGCGCACGGCGGGTGTCGCACGCGGCAATGCAAGATCTGTCCTAAAACCGGCCCAAATTCACTGTTTTGGCCGTAACTCTGCGCACACATGTCGGAACGCTACGCCGTCTGAACCTAGACGTGCAGAATCACAAGCCGAACGCTACGACTGGTCACATGCATGCATCCGGCATCGAACGGTGGACACACAATGCAAAACATGCAAATCGGGCCCACGGCCAGTCCACCGATAAAGTCCTGCGTGCTGTAGAAAAACTGCAGGAGGTCCCGGGTAGCGTCCAGAGCTCTGGAACGGTCGTCGGTCAGCCCCAGGCTGATAGTCTGCCACCGGATGACGCACCGGTACCGCCTAGGTCCGCATCAGGGATCTGCACAAGTATGGACACGGCCGAGTGGTCACAGTAAACTTTACAGGTCGACAGGAACGTCACAAATCACAACACTCCCCCATGACCCGATGGTACGCATGTCCATACACGTGCAGCACTGAAACGAGTACAACAACGCGTGCAACGACGGAACGAATGGCCACCACAACACCCCACACTCAACCACTCTCAGGCAAGGGGCGAAGTCCGACAAAACGAATGGCCACCAAGAACTTTCCGCGTGCCAGTGCCTTCGTCAAGAAGTCAGCACGCTGCATGTCAGTGCCAACCCAAATGACGGAGATCACGTGTCGCTCCACCAACTCACGTACAAAGTGATGCTCTACTGCAATGTGCTTCGTGCGAGCATGGAAGATACCACAGTTCTCCGCAATAGCAAGAGCACTCTGGTTGTTGCAACGAAGCACAATGGCGGGTACTGACTGATCCAGCTTTAGAAACAGACGCTACAGCCATACCGCCTCAGCAATCCCTGCCCCCAGAGCGACATACTCTGCCTCCGATGAGCTACGTGCAATGCAGCCCTGCTTCCCGCTGCGCCAAGACACAGCCGTACCACCGAGCAGGAACACGTAACCGGTGCCACTGCGTCCGTCTGGGCTCCAGGCCCAGTCGGTGTCAGTGTAGCCGTCAAGGACCACCGAACACTGCCGGCGAAAGCAGGCTCCGAGGTACAGTGTGGAGACCACGTACCGCACCACTCGCACAGCCGCATGAAGGGCTCTAGCACGTGGAGCCTGCGAAAACTGGGCAAGGAGGTTGACGGCGAATACGATGTCCGAACGTGTGGTAGTGGCTAGGTACATCAGAGATCTGATGAGACGGAGGTACAAGGTCACATCCACTGTCTCCCCCAGCTGTGTGGGATCGTCTACCTTCAGGGCATCCTGCCCGTCGGGTGTGAGAGGTGTGGAAGCCGTGGGACCTGCGCTGAGGAGATTGCTGAAGCGCTCCCCCACAACACGTACGTATCGGGCCTGGTGCAGTAGAAGAGTACGACGTCTGCGGTCTCGTACGATCTCCATGCCAAGAAACACCGCTGCAGGACCAAGGTCCTTCATCCTGTAGGCAGTCTGGAGGACGGCCTTGGCCTCCTCCACAGCCTCCAGTGAAGGAGACGCGATCAGAAGGTCGTCGAAATAGACCAGGATGGCGGTGAACCGCTCAGGCGTCCGGCGGATGAAGAGAGAGGGATCTGCCTCGCTCTGTACATATCCCGCACGAGTCAGGGTGCCAATGATCTCCTGGTTCCAACACCGAGGAGACTGCTTGAGGCCGTACAAGGACTTGCGCAAGCGCCAGACCTTGTTGCCGTCCTCAAAGCCGGGTGGCTGAGCCACGTAGATCTCCTCATCCAGAGAGCCATGGAGGAACACATTGTTCACATCCATCTAGTGTAGTTCCCAGACATGCTGAGCCACTACACCGAACAGAGCTTGAGCTGAGGTCATACGGCCGACAGGGGCGAAGGTGTCAGTGTAATCGATGCCCTCAATCTGAGAGTACCCCTTGACGACCAAGCGAGCCTTGTGGCATTCCAGTGAGCCATCTGGCTTCACTTTCCTGCGAAAGACCCACTTGACCTGAATAGCCTTCCTCCCAGGTGGAAGATCGACTAGCTCATAAACTCCGTGCTTTTGGATGGCACGAAGCTGATCCTCGTAGGCAGCACGCCAAGCGTCAGCATCCTGTGATGAGAGAGCTTCCCTCAGTGTGCCCGGGTCAGGCACCAAAGAGGGAGAGCTCTGCGTGGCAAGAGCACACGCCTTAGTGCTAGGTCTGATGACCACAAGATCGGCTGCTGCATCACAAGCAATGTGGAACTCGCGAGTGACGAGGTTGTGCCCTACGGGACACGCTGGGTGTACCTCTGTGTGCTCAGTGTGGACACTCAGGCCTAGGGCCTTTGTGTCGGGGTCACCACTCGCGACGCTGCGAGTGGAGCGCCTGGGTGCAGAGCAAGACGCTCGCTGAGCTCCGGAGTCCAATGGTCGAAGACGACCGCCAGGCTCACGGGAGTAACATGGGCTCGAGGGGCGCACCTCAGGCTCACGGACTGGCACAATCACAGCCGGGGGGAGCTGTGGCAAGGGAGCTGGTGATGTTGTGTGAGGAGAGGCGTGTGTGGGAGGCACGAGACTCGGTGTGACAGTAGGGGCAGGTGAGGCAGGGCCACACACAGAGACAGGAGTGCCGGCGGACACATGAGTACGCACAGGTGTAGGGTCATGGGTACCGGAGGGAGGCGAGGGAACCAGGGTAGAAGCCGGTGGTGCTAGAGAGGTCTCTGGGCCGACAGCGATGATCGCTGGGTCATCAAGAGCCGGAGACCGTGAAGTGGAGGGAGCTCGAACGGACACATCAGCCTGGCGAGGGATGCTCGCAGGTGAAGACTCCCCCATCCGGCGAGGAAACCTCACACGTAGGGATGTGCGTGACAGATAGCGACGTAATCGACGTCAGATCACGGTAGGTGAGGGACTCAAAGAAGAGCGCGTCGCGCGACTCAACAATGCGACGACGGGTAGGGTCTCAAAATCGCCAGGCCTTCGATCGCGGGGAGATGGCGACGAAGGCACACAAGCAACCCCGCGGTGAGACCTTGGACCCCTGCTGGTCCTCGGTGTACCACACGGAAGCCAAGGACCCCCAGACGCGAGCGAGACGAAGGTCAGCATGATGACCAAACCAGAGCTCATACGGTGTAACGTCGTCCGGAAGAGGACCGTGCGGGAGGCGGTTCCTGACCCAAGTCATGTAGGCAAAGCCCTCAAAAGCGAAGGACTCAGGGAGACCGCACTCAGACCGCATAGCGCGAACCGCATCCTCCATGGTGCGGTTCCAACGCTCAGAAACACCGTTCTACTGAGGAGTAGCAGGAGCGGAGACCTGGTGAAAAATCCCGTGCTCAGCAAAGAAGCTATCCATCTCGCCTAGAAACACGCCGCCACGATCTGAACGGAAGGTGTGCAGCGTGTGGCGGGACTGACGCTCAGCCATCACTAGCCAGAGGCGAACCGCGAGATCGGCGTCACTCTTCTGGCACAGGCTGTAGACCCACCGCATCCGGGTGAAGTCATCAGTCAGAGTCAGAACGTATCGACCCCTATCGGACATAGACTCGACAGGAAGAGGACCAAGATGGTCCGAATGAACTAACTCGAGAGGGCGAAGTGCGCGAGAAAGTGAGTTAGGGTAGGTGCAGCGATGCATCTTACCCTGGGCGCAGAAGAGACAGTCGGTCTTGGGCGGCTTCTCGAAAGAAGCCGCATCAAGACCGAGAGCGGGTTGTGTCCGAATGAGCTTCGACACAGTGTCGGAGCCCACATGACACAGACGGCGATGAAGCAATCGCTGGTGCTCAGGAGACAGACCACCTGTGACAAAAACACGAGCTGAAGGGGAAGGGGAGCAAGGAGCAGAAGTCTGGGAGACACGGTACAGGTCATCCACAACAGAGGCACGCAGAACAATGCTGCGAGTGTCAATGGCAGTCATAGTCACGGACTCGGTAGTGTGCTCCACAGAGAGTCCCATCAGTGTGCAAGCACGTACAGAAAGCAAACTGAGCTCAAGGTCAGGCACAAACAGCACCTCGGAGAGATACAAGGGGCCAGACGGACCATCGAAGAGCACGACCCCAACACCCTGGACTGGCAAGGACTGACCAGAGCTTGTGCGGATGGAACAAACAGACGCAACAGGGCCGAGAACAACGAAGTCACTACGACGGCATGTCATGTGATGAGTGGCACCTGAATCGATGATCCAAGTGCCACCGGAATCACGACTGGAGGACGTCACTGTACAACGGGCAATGGAACACTCGGCCTCAGACGGACGCTGAGCAGCAGGTGGGGAGAAATGACGAAGGGCACAAAGGTGAGACTCATGAATCCAATCTGTACAGTCAGGCCCATCATCATCACATGCCGACTGTGCCCCCCCACACGAGTCATCCCGAGCCACATGGACAGATGGACTGATGGTCTGTGAATCACTTGGCTGTGACAACACATTCGCACCTCCCTAAAAGCGGAGCGCCGGAAGGTGTCGAAGCTCGGCGATGGTGCGGTCGCGTGGGTCCGGATCGCTGCTACTCACCGGTGGAGAAGCAGGAACAGCTGTAGTCGTGGCCGCCACACGTCCGGAGGAAGGCGAGGATGACGTGCAAGACGCGGAACGAAGGGCGTGTGCAGCCTGGAGCCCACGAGTGATCCGTGCCCAGTCGAGCGGCTGCTGGCACTCGGTGTAGCGATGGGCGCCTCCACAGTTGTAGCAGTGAACGGAACGTCCACTGCTACCACTGGAGGACGACTGCTGCTGTGACTGCTGCTGACCTGGTCCCCGCTTCCCCTTCTTCTTCTTCCCCTGAGTTGCTGCTGCAACACCCTGTATCTGAGTGGGTGTGGGCGGGGCCGAAGAGGAGGAGGAAGGCGAGGACGTAATGGAGGATGAAGAAGGAGACTGCAGCAGGGATGATGGTGGTGATGCGACGACTGCTGCAGCAAGGGAGTCTCCTGATGGGCCACGGATGCCTCGCGGGCTGAAGTCACCTGGAGGAAGAGCTGATGCGCCCAAGGGAGAAGCTGCAGAGTGGCTGAAAAGGGCTCGAGGACGGCGTCGCTGTACCGTGTGAAGATGTCAGTATACTCAAGGCAAAATCCGAGCATCATCGTATGGAGCGCCCACAGTTGTGTGCCTCCGGAGGTCCCAAGACGCGTGTAGATGCGCATGGCGCGTTGCCAGTAATCAGCTGCAGGCTCTCCAGGCACCTGACAGAGAGAGTGGAAGGCACGAATGTGTGCTGCACGGGTGGCGTGCGTCTCTGCGGCCAGCAGGGATAGGGACAGATCCCAACCTCCGTGTGGATCGGTGCCGGTGCCTGCGTCGTGCTCGCCAAGGAAAGGACGGAAGTCGACGACGGTCGCGTGTGGCATGGCATAGAGGAGTCCGCGCATCGCCCTGGCTGCTGTCAGCACCTGTGTTGGGTCTGTAGGCTGATACGGGCTGTGGTAGTAGGGCCACACGCCCTCTGAAGTAGCCCAAACCTGAAAGAGGATCTCCCAGCAGTCGAAGCCGTCCTCAGTGATGTACCGTGGAGGTGGTGTCTCAAAGTCCTTGGGTTGCCGCTCCGTGGGGAGAGCAACCGCAGGCCGAGG
>SZWC01001597.1:79098-94922 GCA_023375785.1 Penium margaritaceum | reverse complement strand
GCCCTGGCTGCTGTCAGCACCTGTGCTGGGTCTGTAGGCTGATACGGGCTGTGGTAGTAGGGCCACACGCCCTCTGAAGTAGCCCAAACCTGAAAGAGGATCTCCCAGCAGTCGAAGCCGTCCTCAGTGATGTACCGTGGAGGTGGTGTCTCAAAGTCCTTGGGTTGCCGCTCCGTGGGGAGGGCAACCGCAGGCTGAGGAGGACGAGAGACGAGGAAGACTCCTGGAAGGGGATAGTCACCGGGATAGTCGGGTGACGATCGCACCGTAGGAAACCCAGGAGATCTGGTCCCCGTCTGCAGCTGACGGAGTCGCTCCTGAAGAACTCGAATCTCATGATCCGGAGAGTCGTCTGTCATGCCTGGCATGAATGGCTCATCATGCAGGAGGTCAGAAGGTGGTGGGTCAGGTCGAGCTCCTGTAACAGGTGCCTGAGCCGACTGCTGTGTAGAGAACGCGACGCCAGCAGCTCCCTCGGAAACCTGCCGTGGGACTGTGGACTGGCCACGTAGAAGCTCAGTCAGCGTACGGGTGAGTGGGTCAGGTCGAGCTCCTTTAACGGGTGCCTGAGCCGACTGTTGTATAGAGACCGCGACGCCGGTAGCTCCCTCGGAAACCTGCCGTGGGACTATGGACTGGCTACGCAGAAGCTTAGTCAGCGTACGGATGGCATCAGTCTGCTCCCGCTGTAGGCGACGCATCTCAACCTGCTGGCTCCTCAGGCCCTCAATGGCCTGCGAGCGTGGGCTCAGGATACCAGAAGAGGAGGAGAAGGGATCATATGTCGCCTTCCCCTTGTTGTCCGACGAGTCCATGTCGCCTCTCAGTATGGGTAGACAGGTCAGGTTTGTCAGATTGCAAAAGCGTCACTGTTTCTGGAGGAGTTGAGACGCTGGCAATTTTTGACTGTCCGGCCAAAAACTTGGCTAAGTATGGTACTGACGTCAGCAGGTGGTTGCTGATGTCAGCACAACCTGATGACGTCAGCAAGCAAAAATGCTGACATCAGCTCGACTCCCTCCTCCCCTTTTCTTTTTCTCTCGCGGTTCTGTGCTAGCGTGCAGCCACTCCGCGGCGGCTGCGCAGAAGCTGCGCGTAGGCTGCACAGCAGCTTCCGCTCAGCTGCTGCTGCAATTGTAATGTCAGCTGCAGAAGCAGCTGCGTGGCTACGTGTGCAGCAGTGGCAACAGCGGCTGCACAATGTCGCTGCTGCTGCTGCGCGCTGCGGCTACTGCTCACTGCCGCCGCCGCGCGTTGCTGCAGTTGCGCTACTGTTGCTACAACTGCTGCTGCTCCGCTGCTGCCGCCGCGGCTGCCGCTGCTGCTGCTGCGCTGCTGCCGCCGCTGCCGCTGCTCGCTGCTGCTGCCGCGGCCGCCGCTCCGGCTGCGGGCGGCGGCTGCACTCGCTGCAGCCACTACGCCCTGCTGTGGCTGCTGCTACGGCGCTGCTACTGCCATTGGTGCTGCTGCTGCTCTGCCGCTATGCTGCTACTGGCACAGGGGCAACGCCGCTGCTGCGGTCTCACGTGATGGGTGTGGGCTGCGTTGACGGCGACCAGCTGTCTTCGACAGGCCCCAGTGGATCTGCTGCAGCGGTGACTCTCACTGTTGCTGCTATGTTGCGTCTCTGTTGCGCAGCTCAGTGAGAACTGTCTCACCGCTCTGATACCATGAGAAGATGCAAGGAAGATTCCTAGCAACCCTCCCGTTGACCAGGCGTCAGCGCCTGGTCAGACGGTGACGACAGTCACAAGTCGTGCACGCAACGACAAGGGTTTGGCTAGGGGACACAAGGCAAAGTGTGTGAATGCTTCAATAGCATTTGCAGAGAGAGATGACAAATGACAGGTCCATGGCATAAGTACCTGCCGCGGCGCACGGCGGGTGTCGCACGCGACAGTGCAAGATCTATTCTAAAACCGACCCAAAACCACTGTTTTGGCCGTAACTCTGCGCACACATGTCGGAACGCTACGCCGTCTGAACCTAGACGTGCAGAATCACAAGCCAGACTCTACGACTGGTCACATGCATGCATCCGGCATCGAACGGTGGACACACAATGAAAAACATGCAAATCGGGCCCACAGCCAGTCCACCGATAAAGTCCGGCGTGCTGCAGAAAAACTGCAGGAGGTCCCGGGTAGCGTCCAGAGCTTTGGAACGGTCGTCGGTCAGCCCCAGGCTGATAGTCTGCCACCGGATGACGCACCGGTACCGCCTGGGTCCGCATCAGGGATCTGCACGAGTATGGACACGGCCGAGTGGTCACAGTAAATTGTACAGGTCGACAGGAACGTCACAAATCATGCGAAGAGTCATGCACACGCACACAAGCGAGTGTAATGCACACCATACACATGTCAGGCTGCAAGAGGGTCTCCTCGTGACACTTGCGGTACCAGTGCCCGGGTCGCGACCACTAAGAGCAATCCAACAGGTGTCTGTGTGCCGACTACAACACCATCATCAATCAACACACATGATCATACGGGGTCTCCTCGTAACACGGGTGTACCTCACCACGTGCATGGGTCTCGACCACTATGAGCAAACCAGCTGGCATGCACATGCCACACGTAGTATGGCCACACACCAAGAAATAGGACCCCATGGTCTCCTCATGACACTGGTGCAACTGACCAAGTGTTTGGGTCTCGACCAACAGAGTGCGGCTGTAGTATGCTCATAGCAGAGTATGGACCCCTCGCCATGCATCTCCCATAACGTCGCGTCATGTCGAGGTCCACACAACATTCCCCCCGGGCAGATGAACCTGGTGGCGATGCCCTCGATGGAGATGTTGATGCCGTAGCTGAACAGATCCTTGGCGATGAATCATGTGGTCTCTGCATCATATAGAGATAGCTCCCCCTGTCATGTACGAGTCGGCTCCCTCCCTCAAAGACAAAGTGGTGTCTTCGGCTACGACTCCTCACGTCGCAACTCCATCACTTGCAATGTACCGGTCCTCCCGTGACTGCCGAGGGTCCCAACTCACAGTGTCTCCTCTTTTTGCTCTACCGCGATGCATCTGTGTACGCTGGAGGAAAGGGAATGGACGAGCAGCACGCGAGCGTGGATGAAGTGGCGGACCTGGCATCCGAGGCGGGATAGAGCACCCTGAAGCAGAGGAGTGTATCACCAGAAGAAGAGGGCTGGAGCGACAAACCGGATCACCACTCATGGACGACGTTGACCATGGAGCAGCTGAGTCGGGTGGATGAAGGTGCGTTATGGTAGTCGCACAAGGAGGAGCGATGACGGAGTCGACAGAAGCGACGGTGGAGGAAACTAAAGGCCTCCTCAGCTCTCCTATGGTAGTATCTCTGTCGAATTTCATACTCAGAGCTGCTACAAGATCCTCCCCAAGTATGGGTGTGCCAGATGCTGGCAGCGGAAGGCTCGTGCCGATAGTAGTGATGCTCCCCTCCTCTAAGAATCGCTCACGTGTTGCCATCATCTCCCCCTGCAACATCACTACACGCTCCTGCATGTCGGCGTAGTCTGCCGCAGACATGTGGAGGTGGCCCACGTCTGCTTCGCATAGCATAAACTCTACCTCACTGGATGCTACACATGCAGACTGTAGAACTCGCGAGTACAGCTCTATCTGCATCTCTGCTGCTGAAGACGATGGAGCCGGTGTTGCTGCATCCTCTTGGGGGTCAACCAATCTCGCAATGTACTGAGATGCTGTAACATCGGATGCAACTACAGGTGTCGCATCCACACCACAACTCGTGTCAGTCATACGAGGAGTGAGCGGTCGTACACCGAGAGAGAAGGAGAAAGAGGAGTAGTCAGAGTCCGCGAAGCATGTGGAAATGTCGTCCGTGCAGGTACTGCCACTCTCGGTGTCGATGTGATCAACAGCACTCAGCTCCCGCTGACGATGTGACTCCATCCACGTGTACGGATCTGCTCCAGTGTCCTTGACTGCCGCCGTAGTGGACACATGTGTGCAAGACTCCGGCTCGACAATGCCCGTCAAGCTGACTAGCAAGCGCAGCTGGCGCTCACGCACTGCCTCGCCCGGAAGGCTAGTCGCTACCACCTGCTCAATGATAGAGTGAGGACCACCATCTGACTCCGTCATGTATGTCGTTGCTCCGTCATGTGTACGGGAACCCGGAGACTATAGGAACATGGACAACTCCTGACGCTGAAGCTGGTCCTCAGGTAGCGCGGATGAGACGGTGGAGCCTACTGTGTCTGCTATAGCATATGTCCCAGTGACATCTCTCAGAACTGCTACTCTCAAGAATGCCTCAACCTCTAAAGGACCACCCAACTGACTCTGCTCATGCACTGCGACCGCTGTCGGACTGGTGTGAGTCCCATGCGCCAACGCCCCCGGAAATTAGTATGGGACATCCCGATCCACACGATACTCTTGTGCCACCGCCAGGTTGCTACCGATCGGAGTTGCGAATGGCACCGCCAAGGCACGCGGAACCTGCACTCCTCCTGATGTAACCTGCTGTTGCAGAATGTCGGGCTATTGCCCTAGCGTAGATGTCGACCTCGATGACATGCACATCCCAAATACTCCAACATCCGCCGGACTGGTGTGAGTCGTCTGCACACTCTCTCGCAAAAGTCCGGTAGATGCATCCCGATCCGTACGGGACTCCTGTGCCACCCCTGGGCCTCCACTGGACGGAGCTGCGAGTGGCGCTGTCCAGGGAGGCTGTGCCTACGCTCCTCCTGATGTCACCTGCTGATGTGGAAGATCTGGATCCAGCCTGGACGATGACAGGCAAGTCTCCACCATGAATGCCATGTCGGGATCAGACTCCACGCCATGTGCTGTTACCGTATCATCAGAGTCTGCCTAAGCGGACGCTCGGGCACCACGGCCTGGCGCGAGTGCGGATCTTGTCGCTAAGGTCACCACAGGCAATGCGTGGTGACCACACTCCCCCTCGACAGGTACAGCGAAGGAAGCCGAGGAGGTGAAGGATGTATCAAAACTGGCACGAGTACGGCGTGTGGGACGTTGATGCCGATGCCGCGGGGACACATGACTGGAACAACTGCATGAAGACATGTTATCGCAAGGTGGCGTCGTGGTCGCAAGAGAGTGGAGGATCGAGAGGATGGTGGCAGCCTGGGACAGGCTGACAGGTGAAGCTAAAAGGACACCATCGAATGAGGAAGAAAGAGAGGATGAAGGAGATGTGGTCGAAGAGGCCGTCGACGAACTAGTAGGAGAAGCACGCTCAGTGAGGACGAGGTCACAAAGCCGCTGCATCGTCTGCTACAGGCCGTGAATCTCAGCAAATATGCTTGCCAGAGGTCCAACTAGGGGATCTACCAACGCCGGCAGATCCGTATGCTGTGGAGGACGCAGGCCCGGACGAGGCTGAAGCCAATGTGGATGCCAGCCGCGAGGATGCGTCCGGAAGCGACGCCAACGATGACGTCCATCACCACAGTAATTACAAGCGAACGTGCAGGGCGCCTGCTCAGATTTCCGCGCACTCATCTCGTGCGCTTGACGATGGATAGGTACCGAGGGCACCTACTCCCTGTGGTGAACACCATGCTGCGGGAGAGGATGAGACCAGTAGGTACTGTCAGTCTCAGAGGTCATCGGCGTCAGGGTCAGCAAACGTGACCAGACTGTGCAAGCTGCACTACCACAGTACGCCCGGAGTATGGAGTATGACTAGCTGCGGCTACTAATGGTGCTACCACTAACGTAGCGAAGACTGCTCCAGGAACAGAAGGGGGTGGCTCCAGATGTAGCTGCTGCTCCAAGCGGTGAACAACCCAGCCCTCGGAGATGCACAGACTCGAATCTGCCGTTGATCATATGGGGTGACGTGCGCACACCAATCCACGGGCCCCAGAGAGACGCAGGTCCACGACGCGTCTCGGAAAAGAAGTCGCCGCCGACGACAGTCCGCTGTCGGCCAGGAAGGGCAGACTACAAGCGGTGCAACAACTGCTCTGCACTATGCAGTCGTCGACACTCCACAGCCACCGCCGTTCTTGGTACGGAAGCTGTTGTCCTTGCTATGGTTGCTACAAGTACGAGTGTTGCAGCCGTTGTTGGACGGGTTGCGACTGCGGTTGTCGGTGGGTGGGATTGACAGACTTTTTTCTCTATTTCTCTTCTTTCTATCCCCCCCCATTTTTTTTTCAACTCGGGTCACCACTCCCTCGCGAATGCACACCGGCCCCTTGTCTCGAATGCCACGTGAGAGAAAGGGGAGGAGGCCTCCCAAAACAAATGCAAAGGGCGAGGGGTCAGGTCGTCCCTCGCTTCGCAAAAAAATAAAATGAGGGGTGTGGGTCCCTCGCTCGCTCACTGGCAAGCCTGCGAGCGAGCAAGGAGGGAAGAGAGGGGGGGGGCCTGCCGCCCCTCTGACCCGGCCCCTCTGCCGGTCGGCCGACGGGGCCGACGAGGCCGAGGGGGCCCGCGGGGCCGATGGGCCCCCTCCAAAGGGCCCCTCAAAGGGGCTCGCGGGCCATCCAAGGGCCCCCTTGAGAAGGGGAGGAGGGAGGGGGTGCAAATGGGGCCGATAGGCCCCCTCAGAGTCCCCCCCTTCAGAGGAGGGCTGCGAGTCCCTCCTCGTGGCGGCAGCAACCGTTGTAGCGGCAAGTGCAGGTGCTGCGATTGCTGCTGCTGCTACTGCTTTTGCTGCTGCTACTGCTTCTTCTGCTGCTGTTGCTGCTCTACGCAGCAACTGCTACTACTACTTGCTGCTGCCGCCACTAATATTGCTACTACTTGCTACTGTCGCCGCTGCTGCTTGCTACTATCGCCGCTACTACTGCTGCTGCACGCTGCTGCTACTGTCGTCGCTGCTGCACGCTACTACTTCTGCTGCCATTGCTGTAGTGGCTGATGCTGCTGCTATATACTAATTTTGCTGATGCCGCTGCTGCAGCTGCTACCGCTGCTGCTGCTGTTGCTGTGAGCGGCAGTTTTGCCGCCACTGCTCCTGTTGTGTGGCATTGCAGCTACTGCGGCTGCCACGTCTCTTACTGCTACTATTGTTGCCGCCGCAGTCGCTAATGCTGCTGTGCGCGGCTCACCGCCCCTATGGCATTCACGTGCAGTCGTTTTACGCTCCCTCACACTGCTGCTGGTGTGGCACCACATGGCGTGTTCTCTTTGCGTTCCGCCCACTGCTGCTGCTTCTGCTGCTCACACGCCCTCCTGTGCTCTGATACCAAATTGGAAAT
This sequence comes from Penium margaritaceum, assembly GCA_023375785.1. Lineage (NCBI taxonomy): Eukaryota > Viridiplantae > Streptophyta > Zygnematophyceae > Desmidiales > Peniaceae > Penium > Penium margaritaceum. Next base: position 87,722 of record SZWC01001597.1, on the reverse strand, counting down.
ATTTTAGGGCATGCAGGCCCATGCAAAAACGAACATGAGCTCTGTGTGTGAGTGCGATACAAGATGGCAAGAATTTGGCTAAGTCTTGAACGCTGAATATTAAAGAACAAGGAGAGAGTATAAATGAGCCCCTAGCGGGCTTACGTAGGGGCATCGGCAGCTAGCCGCACCAGGCCCCGTCATCCCATCTGAACCCAAACGAGTCAGCGGGGAGAACACACTACGTACACCACGATAACAATCAACGGTGGTCTCCTCAAGGCACCGGAACAGCTCTCCGAGTGCCCGGGTCTCGACCACCGAGAAAATACGAGCAGTGCTAAAAAATCTCGGAATCAGCGTCCAGACATCACGCACGGCTTTCCGAACATCGGAAGCACAAATACAACCACTAGGTCTCCTTGTCGCACCGGTACATTCCACCTGGTGCGCGGGTCTCAACCCATCGAGAAGACTCTCCTAGCTCCCGACAAGCCCACAGGGCTGCCAGAACGCATCGACTGCGTTTCGCCGGCGCTGTCGTAGGTACTGGAGACGTCTCGGTACAGTCCGGAGGCCCGTCGTGTCGTCACGCTCTCCTCTACCATATACAGCTGATGTGGGTATATGGATAATGCATTGGCGTCAGTCGTGATGGGTGGAAGCCACACAAACCAACACATAAGTGGCTCCCTGCCGTAACGAGCATGAAAAAATGGGACTCCCGTAAGGTATTACACAAAAATGGCACCTTGCAGAAATACCCCTAGCTACATAGCACGAAAAAATTAGCACCCCACTGTAAGCAATGCCATGTCATTTGCCAGATTTTGTTGTAGATTGGCACGTTGTCTATTTTATTATCCGATTTATCCCTTATTACAAAGAGGTGTCGTTTATGAAAAAATATCGTGAAGCTTGTCTTTTCCAAATCAGGACCGTGAAACATGGTTATGATGCATTCCCATTTTTTGGTATCGACGTTCCCCACCCCCTCCCCCTAGTCCCCTACCATTTTCTTACAGATAGGGGCATAGATTTGTTTCATCTCGTTTATAGAGGTTACGAACAATGGACCAAAAAGAAAAAAATCGTTGCATTGAATTTTGTTGTCCATTCTCTACAAGAAAACAACATTTGGGTGTTGCACGCAAAGCGTGCATAGGCTCACATAACAACCGAGAAAAAGTATCCACTGTGTTTTCTCTTGGGACAGCTTGGTCAATTTTTCTCATTCTAGACCACATAAGAAAGGAATTCCTTGAGGTTAGCCAATTATGGGGGTTTATGGTAACATTTCCTGGCAATGCTAGTCAATCATTGAGGTTTTCCATACAAAAGTGTAGGATTTCATTCCAATTTGGCATAGATGGTAGCACAATGTGGATATTTTCCATATTTGAGACTACAAAAGATTTATTTTTCCTGGAATGACTACAAATACATGTCAATATCCTTAGTATTTGTAGCCGGGATTAGTTCTTAGTACAGCAAAAGTACTGATTGTTGTGATTGGACCCAAACCGTTGTGCCCGTTTTTTCACGAGTGGCATTGCTTTGTAGGTTGTAGGATGTCTAGTTCATAATTTAAAAAAAAAGCCGAAGGATTTCGAGTCTGGCTATCTGATTCTTACATTCGTCCGAATCTTTGTTTTGTCATAGGTGAACCCGTCAGAAAAATGACCGATCCACTAATCATGATTTTCTTACAATATCTTTTGACAACAAAACCATTGTAAAGGGTTACTATAGAACACAAAAACACATCAACGTAGTCCCCCTCCGTAAAGTGGGGGAAGGGGGCCTCAACGCGAGGGAGAGGGGATGTCACACCAGTCCCTAAATCCCACAAGTGGACATTTTTATCATTACATTCGTGGCCCAATGCCTGACGACTCCGGGATTTTTACACCGTTTGGCCAAGGGCATTTTGGCCGACTGCATTGACCTCTAGTGTTCCGTTCCAGAAGTTTCTCACAATTCCGCCTACCTTCCAATAAGGTCGACATTAGTGTCACGAACTATATCGATGTTTCGATATTGTTTGGTCAACTTCTCAACAACGCTAGACTTTTCTAAAGAACCACCTCAATATTTATGAAGCCCCTAGACTTCTCGGTGGACCTTCTCAAATCAGACACTCACGAACCGACCTCGCACGTGGCGCTCGGTTTGAGCACGGAGGACCCTGAGATACGTCCCATTCTCATTCTTGGCGTTGTATATATGTGCTCGACTCACTCGACACTTTTTTATCAAAGTACACTTACTAATTTCTACAAATTATCCATATGTCCCATATCCTTGAATCATCTTTTGTCCCTCACCTCACACCTCTGAACCATCCACGTTTTTCTCAACGTAACAGCTGGTATCAGAGCAGAGCGGCCCTGGAGGGGCAACAGCCGTGTGAACTACCTTATGAAAACCTCCCTCGAGTCCTGCGTAAATCTCTATGATCCAGAAGGTCGCAGACTTCACGATGACAAAGGTGAGCGGGTGTATTTGGCGATGAGAAGCAGATCACCGTGGATACTCTAGTGATGGCGGATCTGTAGCATGTGAACAACGATGCTCTCCACGTGAACCAGGTAGCACTGGCAACGTTTGCAGTGAATGGCACAACCCTGACAATGGCGATGGCTAACCCAGTGATGGACCCCTCGGATTCGGCGAACCCCTCGCCCTACCACAGCCCATTGGTTTGACACATGCCACAATAGAAAGCACAGGCCGACAGGCATGAATCAACAAAGGCCTATACCAAAAATCATCGGGACTTGAGAGCCTCAACACCCATCTACTCCAACAGCTCAACACGACTATGAAGGAGTTGCAAAATTCTCGTGCGCATGAAGCAGTGTTCACCAATATTTGCAACTCTCGAGTGAACCCAAGATTCAATCAGCACTTCTAGAGCTATTTGATCCTACAAACGTTAAGGAACCGACAGACATGATGTGGCTGATGAGTTTGGAGGTGTAATTCACCACAATTGGGGTCAATAATGCCAAAAAGAAAATTAGACTCGCGGCCTCGCTTTTGTGTGACACGACCTTAAGTTGGTGGTCCGATCTAAAGGTCATCCAATGGCAGCAGGAGACAGGCGGAGCTGGATCAATGACTCTCGCGACCGCTCTCACATTGTTGACTGCAAGCATACTACCTCTCGAGCACATAAATTTGACATGGCATGACTCCCTCACACCACTAGAGACGTGGTGTGACTTCGTGCGCACTACACTCTCTCACTTTCGGAAGCTGAACGAGAAATTTGACGCAGAGTAGAGACTTCAACGTTTGCGTCAGTATTCTAGCATGACATAGTACATTCGGCGTTTCCAGAAGATCATCACTATTAGTGATCTTGTCCCCAACAAACTATGTTTCTACAAGAAAACAGGCTCAAGCGAGAAACCCAGCGAGAAATCACCATTTTTGATATTCAAGATGACATTTTGCAAATGATCGCTATAGGCAATCGCATCGAAAATGCCGAATACAACACTTGGATGCAAGAATCTCATGGTTGGCGACCCCAAAAAACTAATTATTATCGTAGCGGAGGGAAGTTCCAGTCGGTGGAGACCTCATCTGACTCATGCAACGGACAACCTGCGGAAAACTTGACAATGTAGTGTAGTCACAACTTTATACTGGCTGAATGTCATTGAAAGGACTGGACTATTAATGACAAAGGTTACTTCAGTTGTAATTAGTGTCCAGGTGCAGCAAACACTAGAGAGAGTGATATGGTCAAATGACATTGTGTACATCCTCGTGAACATCAAGCCCAGTATAACATAAGTGCTAAGTCACACGTACTGATCCACAACTGAACGTGCACGGGTAAGCCGTGCACATAACATATGACTTCACAAGCAGGGCACTCTGCACCTTCATTCAACTCTAGGCATGCATCATAGAAGACTTCCCCAAAGGGGGACGCACACATGCCCGTGCATGGGTTGGCCACTTGATATCTGGCCTCCTCCACCTCTGTCTTGCCTAGGTTGAGCCTAGCCATCATGGAACACATGGCTTGTGCATCCTCCATCGCACATCCCGTGTCGTGGGCCACATGTGATCTGACCCTATGCCGGTGCACTTTGAGCCTTGGTTGCCGCTTGACCACGGTCTTGAGGAGGACATGGATCTGCCTCACCTGCACAGAAGAAAAGTACACACAACAATGTTAAGAATTCATGAATTCAACAAATTTAACAATTCACCATGGGCCATCAATGCACGACACACAATGTTGCTTTACCTATGTTCACACCGAACGACCTCTGCGTTTCCGTTTGCGTTGAATCGGTTCGTCTTCCTCAGATGTATCTGAGTGGGAGGAGCCATCCATTGACTCCCACTCTTCCGTCTCAGTTGTCTCATAGTCCGACGCACTGTCCTCTTCTGACCACTCCGATGACGAGGGATCGTTGTCCGCAGGACTGACAGGGTTGTCAACCTGGGATAAATCTGCGGGGTCTGCTGCTTCAGTCGCATCTCCACTATCACCTGCAACACCACTTGCCGTACCACTTGCAGCACCACTTGCAGCACCACTTGCAGCACCACTTACAGCACCACTTGCATCCGCTGCATCACTACCACCCCCGTCAGCAACCGTGGTGGCCGCTGCTGCCGCTGCTGTTGCTGATGCTCCAACTGCTCCAGGTGCTCCACGTGCTCCAGGTGCTCTTAATGCTCTTGCGGCTCCTGCTGCTCCAGGTGCTCCTGCTGCTCCTGCTGCTCCTGCTGCTCCACGTGCTCCTGCTGCTCCTGCTGCTCCAGCTACTGCTGGCCCAAGTTGTCGTCCACCATCACCTCGCACTCCGCGTCCCGAGGCAAGTTGTTTGGCACGTGCAGCGGCCACGTTAGCTGCAGATAGAGCAGGTGGGTTGGTGCACTTCCGCGGCCCATGCCCGGCATGGCCGCAATGGCTGCATATGCGGTCCCTCTTGCGACGTGCGTACCGGTCCTTGCGCTTGGACTTGGGCCTTCCAGCGCCACGCTTTTTGCCCGGGGGCCCCCATCCATTCTCTGCGTACTACACCTCGCCAAGGTTCACACCGGGCATGGGTTGACGGTAGGTTCTCTTCCACGCCATCTTCGCCAGGTGGATGTCGACGTGCATGTCGGGGTTGAACCCAGCGTCCAGAAGCAGACTGACGGCATGCTAGCACGGAAATCCATACTCGGCCCACTGGCCGCAGCTGCACTTCTTCGCATTGCAATCCACCTCACAGCCAGACAGACTCTTTGGACCAGAGACTGTTCCAGAGAGTGGACCGGCCGGGATGATGTTGTACTCCCTCGCCTTCTGAGTGTAGTTCTTCACTTTGGCATCGGCAAAGGGGGCCAGCGTAGTCTCACAGTCATGCGCCAGCTTCCGGCGCTCTGCGAACAGCTTCTGCACCCACACGTACAGCTGGGCAAAGCAGTGAAAGGGGTAGAAATGCCTCAGGTCCATGATACGAGCGTTCAAAGACTCTGCCGCGTTGCCGGTAGTGTGGCCGCCATGGGGCACGGGGATGTAGACACGACTCCACGTGCCGAGTGGGATGCCCACTTCTGTGCCCCCGCCAAAAATGTACTGCAGACCTGGCGCGGATGCCTTCGCTAACTAATCCTGTGCTGGCTTGAACTCCCCCGGGGTGAACGTATGCGCGAGGGTCCAGAAGAGGTCCGCGGCGACACGGCCCGCCGTGGACTTGACGTTCTCACGGATGTGGTGCACACAATATGTGCGCGTCGCACCTAGCAATTCACGGGCCACAGCTGCAAGAAGCCCGCCGTCGCCGTAAAAAATTATGGCAGTACCTCGGTCGCGAGCAGTGGGATACGCCTGCACCAGTTGCTACACGAACCAGAGCCAGTTGTCCTTGTCCTCCTGTCTGCACAGCATCCACGCCATGGGCATGGAGTGGTTGTTGGCGTCCCAGAACTGAGCAATGAGAAGAACTTGCTTAAATCCATTTTTCAGGAAGGTCGCGTCCATGGTTATGATGCGCTGCACGTGGTTCCACCCCTCCCGACACGACCCGGGTGCCACGAAGGCTCGGCGAAAGACCTTCTTCTTGTCTTGCTCTGCGCATGCAAACGTCCGGGGGTCCACTCGTTTCAGCTGCACGACAGACATGCCATGGGGTTGGTACTTGAACACAGAGCTGTGAAGCAATCGCATATATGGATGGGGAAGCAGCGTCGGAGGCAACAACTACTAACCTCCACAATGTACGTCGGGAACATGGACCACGACAGCGCCTTCTCGCCCATTAGCTTCTCCTGGGCCGCCTTCTTCGCACGGTACACCACAGGATACTGCACCTTCTCCCCAATACGAGCCTCAACAATCTGCTGCAGCGCCTTTGTGTCCGTGGATGGCTTCTTCTTGATGGTATGCTCAATGTGCCATAGCACCCATGCAGCCCGGCGCGCCTGGTCGCCCTTCTTGGTGGTGGGGGAGCACTTGTGGCCATCCACAAATTCGATGACGGCAACATTGCCGTGCTTGCACTGATAGCGCGCCTTCAGGAGCCATTGGCAGCCTGATTGCTTCCACAGTCCGCAGCGGACTTGAGGCGAGTTGGCTCACTACGGACCCATGACACCGGCATGCCGCGGTCGAGTGCGTAGTCTTGGACAGCTTCGCGACAGGCGTCCATGTTGCGAAAGGCACGCCCGCCTGAGAAATGCGTGCATCTTCCTTTGCGTTTGTGCGCACGGGAGGGAGCAGCTTCAACATCTTTGACAGTGTTCTCCCGCGGGGGCGGCGAGGTCTCCTCATCAGACGACCTTGCACAGCGGACGTGCACAGATACATGTCAGTCACATGTCCGGCAAATAGGCAGAAGACATACTTGTGTGAGATGGCTAGCGGACAGCGTACTTCGACCAAGCAGGGGGTCCAACCCCGTCGGCGACGACGCCATGTCTAGAAACACAGTGGGTTCAACCCACCCGCACGGTAACCACGAAACGGACGGACACGTTGACTGCCTTCAAGTCGCATCGTGCGCTCTTCAACACGGTCTGGGGAGCGAGGAGTCATGCGCTCCACGACGTTGACATGACAGTTCCACTCGTGTTATTCCTACTCAGTAACGAGGAACGATGACTCCGGGTGGTACTGGGAGACGAGGACCTCGGGTGGGTCGTCATCCTCGTCGTTCGGGTAATCGCCTCCAGTGGCGTAGAAAGTGGCGGCCATGTTGGCCAACAGTGGGTATAACGATGTACGACATGCGTCGTAATATGCATCCTACCCACCATCTACACTTTGAAAACCCACCAGTTGTTAGCGCGAGGAGGAGGGCCATCCCGGAGACAGAAGCCCGCGGCGACATTGGAAGAACATGTCGATTACACCTCACCAATGGCTCAACGGTCACGACCCCTGCGGACGACGAGAGAGAACGTCCACATCACATGGCGGTTGACCGACTTCCCATGCCGACAACCGTCGCGTCCCATGCATGCGGTGTGAAGACGTCGGAGGAGGTTACAAAAATTACTAATCCTATCATGCACATGCAGGAAAATGTAAGACGAGGGGAGGCACGTCAGCTTCGACTTAAGGACGGTGCCAGCATATTGTTCTACCTCGAATAATCCGCCAGTTGGCGCCGTTGTCATGTGGACGACAAGAGGCAACGTCCACCTGGCAACATATCGCGTCCCTGACATATGCTACGATTAGAGCCCGTTCGCATGTTGTCTAGGTCGACGGCAAGGCCCGCATAACGCAACATCACGGCACGTTCACTGCATGTTCGGCAAAGAAACTATGTGACGTTTGTTTTCGCATGTGACACACGTCGTGCTTTCGGGGAACGTTCCAAAGTTCAAGCCCCCTGTTCAAAGCGTGAAAGAAAGTAGGGGTGATGGGTTGCTTTCAACACATATTTCCTCTGTCGGAAGTTCACCTTCTGATGAAGACACCGGAAAGGCATATGAGTCGGGCATCAATTTGTGCGATGTAGAAATGGTGACTGAAATCGGTGAAAAATGAAAATTAATTCGCCGGATACCCACATTTGACAAACTAATTGATATGGAACCGGTGTAGCGTGAATTTGTTTGCAATAGTGGGTGCGGCATGCATGATCCCAGGCGCTTAAAAAAAAGTGGGTGCTGCACGCATCTTCTGTGAAGTGAGTACCGTGTGTAAAATGTGCGAAAAATGGCCACGACAAAAGTCAGAGGCCGAAACAGTGGGTATCGCGGAATTAGGCCGGGCGGGAAAGACGTTGTATTTTTACCCATCAGCGATGGCTGATGGCGTGACCGTGATGGCCAGTCAATCGTTCCAGAACATTCGTCCGATTAAATTTTGTCGTTCCCGCGCTTTTTTTAAACCCCATCTGATGGCCTGTGACCCCGGCCTGCGACCCAGGCCTAAGCGGCAGCTTCGCCACCCCGCATGTGAAGCGTCCGAGCCAAGCAATTCGGGGAGTCCGCCGTGCCTGACCCCCACACACCACCCCCTGCCAACAGTCGCTTGGGCTACAGCTGTGGGATGGCCATCCGGCAGATGGCACACCCTTGAACTCGTTTGGGTGGGAGTTCCTTCCACCCCGAAATCGTCTGCTATCAGCTGAAGCAGGGCTTCCGAATTGAAGGTGAGGTTTGAGGGGGGGGGG
>SZWC01001597.1:48789-67932 GCA_023375785.1 Penium margaritaceum | reverse complement strand
CACACACACACACACACACACACACACACACACACACACCCCATCACTGCAGGTGAGTGAACTGAGATGAAGCTCAAGGTGCACAAACGATTGACCACGCATTGCTGGCGTCCTAGCCAAGTGCAAGAATGGCGTCAGCATTATATTCAGTTGTGCTCAAGAGCGTAGTTGCATTCTCAGCATAATGTGCTTGCCTTCTTCTTAGCACACATTGGAGCAAACATTACAAGGAAACATATGCTCATAGTTCATGTGGTTGATTGTACTCTTGACATGCATGTTCTAAGCAGGACTGCTAAGGTGTTATGCTGGGTTGCTGATCCTACGAGACCACTCTCACAGTTTATTCTAGAGGGTGAGTGACCGCTGGCGACATGCTATTGACCAGTAAGGTTCGATCCCGGGAAGGCGGTCGGGCCCCACGTCAAGCTCTTCGCGTGGGTGGCCCGGTCAACCGACCTTCAATACCCTTCTGTCTTGTGACTCCACGCAGTTGTTCCGAGCCTTTTAGTGGCTAAGGATCGTGTATGCTCCATCCATGGTGCAATGAGCTTACTTGCTTGCTGCTCCCTTGCTTGCTAAGTGTGTTGCACTATCAACTCTCTGCCACCTACTGGTCTCAGAGCAAGGATACCCGTACCTATCACAACGGGAGGAAGTTCTTCGTCTTCACCCTCTCGATCCGGGGTGGGTTCACCGCCGCAGCGTTTCTCGACCCAGCGGCAGCAAGAACAGGTACAACTTCTGCATCTGCAGCAGTAGCTCCGCCCATAGAAAACAGCTTGCGTTCGCCTGTGCATGGATCGGTCACAGTCGTCTCTTTAACAGTGATCCCGGACGTCGGTATTCGGCCGCCCCTCAAGTTCCTTTGCGCCCGATTGTGCTAAGACCCCGTGAAGCTACTGCACAAACTGTGCTAGCTGTATCTGCTTCAACAATATCAACAGCGACGACCCTTGTGTTCATCGTCCTTTTCTCAAGGCTGAAGTTCGGTGCCGACTTCATCTGTGAAGAGTGTGCTCTCTCACGCACCCCTCGATCACAATAGTCTCGCAGCACCGTCAGCGGAGCGTTGCAAAGAGGTGTGTCTAAACCTCCGCACGAGGTTCAACCTCGACCACAGCTGCGGCAGTGACAACAAGTGCAGTGCCACGATGCCGTCAGCAGTCGAACTGCAGCACCCGTTGCCGCCCACGAAGCAGCAGAGGCAGCTGCAGTAGCAGTAGTTGCATCATCAGGCCCACAGCAGCAGCAGCAACACCCAGCTGCCATCAGCACGGTAGCAACCTGATCCGCTGCCACCCACGCAGCAACAAAAACAGCCGCAATAGAAGCGGCAGCAGCCTCAGCCGTTGTAGCAGCAGCAGCAGGAGCAGCATCGACAGCAGCACCAACAGCAGTAGCAGTAGTGACGCTTGAGCAGCTACCCTACAAGGCAGCTGAGTAATTAACATTGGCGTCATCGCCAGTCCCCGAGCCAATCCCGGCCTCTCCCACAACCGCACACGAGCGTGCTGGAATCGAGGACAAGGTCACCTGCTTTGAGAGGTGGGCGGAGCGCGACGTGTGGTTGTAACCTCGCAATCTCAGTCTTGGTTACCATCCTCGTGAGGACTACAGCCCGACCTCAGACTACGAGCGAGATGACATCGCGAACCACGCTGTCGACTGTCAGTTTTCTTTGCTTCTGACGACTCTCCAATAGCACTTAACGTGCCAGCCATGGGGCCAGCACGGGACCCGAGATCTCTTCAATCCTCTCTTAGCCAACCGGTTGCCCATAAGACGCATTGACAGAGTCAGCGTATCGCCACTGGTGTGACTGTTCCATCGGTCCCAGCAGCATTCCATAGGTCCTTCAATGGCCATCAAACTGCATCTCGAGTGACCTCTACTTCCAAATCAGCTTCGTCTCAACGTTCTGACATTCTTGCTGTCCTAAAGGTCACACTTGTCTCAAGTTCTGTTGTTGCCTCCACGTTTGCTGCAACTGCACGGGCTGCTCGTGCACTTGTTAGCACTGTAACTGGATGAGCTATTGAAGCACACACTATTGTAGCAATCGATTGAAGGCCCCTTGCGGCGGCTGCAGTTAACATCATCACACATGTTGCAACCACACCCGACACAGTAGTAGCAGCAGCAGCAGCAGCGACAACCACAACACTCTCCAGTATAGTGGCCCCCATCCACACCTCTATGTCACTGGCCTCATCTAGTCTTTCATCTGCGAATTCCAGTCACCATCTCCAGGTCCTTGTCTGCACAGTTGCAGTCATCTCCACACTCAAAGCTGCGACGTGGACATGTGTCGCGTGTTCATTGTCTCCACAGTGTCCACATAAGCACTCATCCTGGCCTCTGCAACAGCTGCACTCCCTCCTCTCCTCACACTTTGTTGCTAGGCCTTGTGAGAATGACACTCTCTTGCCCTTGTTCTCCCTCTCTTGCCTTTGCGTTGGCATGTTTGTACGTTCACGACCGTTTCCTTGCAGCACAACCTTGAGTGATTCGCCCACCATCCTTCCCCACGCCCACTGGGGTGGAGGAAACTCTGCCAAAACTTTCGTTGGCAGATCATCGTCATTGGCACCATGCCTATTGACGACGATCAGTATGTTACGCTGCAAGTAGAGCTGTAGCAAGAACACACTGCTCTCCAAGCTGTCCTCACCACGCAGCACATTGTTGAGGAAAAGCTGCGTAATGAGCAAGCCAGTAAGGAAACTTTCGTTGACCACATTGCTGACCTTAAACTGAATCATCTCCAACCCACACTCTGCGGCACTCCTTCCACAACTGCTCACATTGCTACTGAATTCTCCATTGCTCTTACTTTTGCATCCACCGCCTCTGGTTCTGTTTCCTCTGACCCACTCGCATTCGTAGCCGCTGCCGGCGCATCGGCCGCCCAAGCTCTAACCTTGCCCTTGCAGCTCAAACTAGAATTCGATTCGTAACCACCCCTTTTCACCTCTAATCTTACCTTCTTGTCTTGGGAAGTTTAATTTAGCACTTGGGCAAAGGGAGAATAGCTCTGGGAGTAGTACCATAACCTTAAATCCTCTGCTATTCCTCCCTTTATTCCCATCGAGTCAGAGGCTGCCCGCACCGTTCAGGCTCTCATCTGAGACGTGCCTCATGGTCTCACTAAAGAGATTGGGTCCAATAACACTGACACTGTCCGTCGTGCACCTACTGACCCTGTCGGCACATCCGCTCTCATCAAGCATTACACCACTGTCATAGGACACACGATGCAGAGCATCCTTACGGTGCAGTTCAATGTGCTCTCCATGCGTGCTGACAAGACTACTAATGCTTACTAAGCTCGTAGTCCCCGCCTACTACGAGATCTGGGCAAAGCAGCCCCTGAGCAGCTATCGGCAGTCCTCTCCATCGTCAACGGCCTCATACGGGAGTTGTCAGACATCTTCCGGGAGGTGAAAGCCCCTGAACTTGAGCATCTCTTTACCGAGCCTGCACCTGCCAATGCTCCTCCGGGCATTGGTGCCCTCTGGGTTTCAACTCTCAACGTCTCACTGACTGGTGAAGCGCCTTGCAAAATAAGCACACACATCGTGCAGTAGTTGCAGCGGCTATCACTGCACCTCCCTCATCCTCCACCTCAGCCTCTGCCTTGTCCTCTTCCACTCCCTCCACCTTGGCCAACTCTCTTGCTACTCAAAGGGGAGGCCGAGGCCGGGTGAAAGACAAAGGTACTTCTTTCGGTGGTGGGTCAGGAGGTGGACAGCGGGGGCACAGCAAGGGCCGAGAGTCTGGCGGCCCCTCTTCAGCCTCCTCCTCCTCTTGCACTGTGGCCTTCTGTAATTGCGGTGCCTCTCACCACTCTACTCCAAAGTGCACTGCCCTGCCTGACAATAAACAGCTTGCGTCCACCATGCAAGCTCACTGGGCGCTCTCTACCAGTATGAGAGGGAGTGCTTCCCATGCCTCCCCCACTACTGTATCCTCCAGTCCAGTTCACCTCTGTTCACAGATGCAGCAGCCTACAGCACCACAGTGGGTCATACATAGTAGCTTTACCCTTGGGGATGGTCCCTAGGGTTTGGAGGGCCAGTCTTCTATGACCCCTTCTGGCCCATACTCACCCTCAGCTTGGGCCGCCCCTTCCTAATCCCATTGGCGCCCGTCATCTGGCGTCGTCATCAAACCTGACCCTCCTCAGGACGATCGTCAGCTGGACGCCGCTCTCTCCCATGCCATTCACGAGTATCACCTCCGTCATCTGGTAGGTGAGAATGTGCATTTAGACTTGGGGTCACTTGCCTGGGTTGTGGATGGGAGTCTTCGTGGTTTTGCGTAAGGTCATGTTCAGGGATGTCCGCCTGTTGATACCCCATGGATTGAGGTTTGGCAGTGTGTTCGATTGCATCGTTGTCTTGCAACCTATTGTCAGAAGCTCCCACCGCACTCTGCCATTGACGCAGTCAGTCGTGTTCGTACGTCCGTCCAAGTTTCGGATGGTTTCTTGACTCCGGAGCCACCCACCACATGACCTCTTCTCACCACTCGTTTGTGTCGCTGGGCCCCGTTAGCTCTGCTTGTTTTGTTCGCATCGGCTCTAGCCAACTTCTCCCAATTTATGATGTTAAGGTTGTCTGGGTTCTCGGGCCCGGGAGGGAGCTGTTTCTGCCAGACGTGCTGTATGTGCCTACACATGAGCTGAGCCTACTTTCTGCTACGGGGGTCAATGACCATGGCATGGACTTCTTCACTAGCCGTGGCGTTGCCTTTGTGTTGCATTGCAATATTGGCCGCGTCTTGCTTCAGGGAAAATGATGTGATCACCTTTTTTGTGTTCTGCCTTTGCAACAACACCTACCACTGTTGTACTTGTTCACATTGCCCGCTCGATTTCCCCACCGCATAAACAGTTGCTACACTGATGCCTCTGCCACATTCACACTGCTGCCATTGACAGTCTACTTCATACCTTGCCCGCTCATGGTCTTGATGCATCCACCTTTCCTGTACCCACCTCCAATGAATGTCTGAATCCTGGTTAATCACCCAAAATTCACACACTTGACCATCAATGTATCAAAGAGAGTATTTCTGCATGCAATTTTTTTTTACAAAACATGCACATGAATGAATGTCAGCGAAGCCCAGATATACATTCCTCGTATTGAGAGAAAACCATAGTGAGCTCATTATGGTTTTACTTCATGCAAGAGTACCGTCGGGGCGGCCAACTCAGCCCCTATGCACGTCTTTGCACCCTTCTTGGTGTGTTGGCCATATCCAAGGCCTCGCACTTCTAGGAAACTGATTGGTCTTGTGTCATTGAGTCATGCGACGGAGTATTCTTTCAGGACATCTTTCCTCGTAACCTTTCTCGTGGCGTGTCTCCATCCTCTCTCTTCTCGCTCCGTTGGCTTGAGGGGGTAGTTTTGACTCAGCCTCTGGCCTTGGAGGGTACCCCTTCCTCCTCTGGAGTGGCTCACCCCACCGGTGATTCCTCATCTTCCTTTCAGTCATCACCTATCCCTTCCACCGACAATGGTCCCCCAGTCCGGCCTCCTTGCCTAGCTCCACGACGGCAGCATCATCTCCTGTCTCGGTGTCTAACACAGTGCCTATATCCACCGTGTCCTGGCATAGTCCCCGTCATAGGTCCCGGCACAGTCTGTGGCACATCCCAATTATGTCTCTTCTCCCACATCAACATCGTAGACCACAGCATATGCACCAGTGCCATCTCTAGATCCTTAGTTCCCTACTATTGTCCCTGACCCATATACATGCGGAGGGAGGCTTCACTCTCTTGTCTAGCAACCTGTCTCTCAGAACACTCAGTCCTCTCAGCGCTGCACCTGCTCCACTACATCGACCTCTGTAGCCAGCACGTCTACCAGGCCCCCCAGCCCCGATGCATTTGGCCACGCTGTCGGTGTTGTTCATCCCAACTTTGCAGTCGGGTATGCGATTATTGCTCACAAGTTCCACAGCGCCCTGCAGGCCTCTGTTGCACCCTATGTCGCAACGTGTTAGCGAAAAGTGGACAACCCACTAATTTTCCAGAGTCTACCACTTTGAGATGAGCTTGTGAGGCACCTCATGCTAAACTATGGGAGAAAGCCTTCCAAGAGGAGCTGACCAACTTCAAGGAACATGGTGCCTTTGAGCTTGTCAACCTCCCAGTGGGCCAAAAAAATCTTCGGGGCAAGCTGAAGCCTGATGGCAAGGTCGACAGGTAAAAGGCTCGACTCATAGCCAAAAGATTCTCTCAGATCCCTAGGATTGACTCTGACGAGACATTCGCTCTAGTCGGATAGTACACCACTGCCCGCGCTCTTCTCAGCCTTGTTGTCCACCATGACTGGAAGCTAGAGCAGATGGACATCAACAACACGTTCCCACATGGGTGCCTCGACAAGGAGATCTACATGATACCGCGACCGGGCTTCATGGATGGTACTAACAAGGTCTAGTGACTGTGCAAGACCCTTTATGAGCTCAAGCAGACACCACACTGCTGGAACATGGAGATCTCCTCCAGTATCCAGAGGGGTGGCTACCGTCGTATTACTGTAGATCTTGCACGTTTTCTCAATGCCCCCTCAGAGCCCTTTGTGGCCATCCTGGTCGACGTCGAAAACTTGCTCATTGCCTCACCTAGCCCAGCTGCTGTCCAGCCAGTAAAGGCCTTGCTACAATCGACGTACAATGAAAGACATAGGCCTAGCCCGAGTGTTCCCTGGTATGGAGTTGGAGTGTGATCTCCAGCGTTGCACTCTACACATGCATTACGCTGCCTATGTACGTAGCCTGGGAGATTGCTTTGCCTTCTTGTTGGCTGACCCATCCATTGCATCCAAAATAATAACTCTAGCAAGCCTGCTAAAGTCCTCTGACCCATCACAGCTGGGAGAGACAGTCAATGTCACCTTCAATGTCACCGTCTCATATACCTCGCGACCACCACTCGGAAGGATGTGGCCTTCTCGTTCAACCTCCTATCCTAGTTTTTCCAGCAGCCCCACCAAAGACACATGGAAGCTACAGTGCGTGCGGGTTGTTGTGTGCTTTCCACCGCACGTGTAGGACTGTGCTATCGTGCACAACCCTCGGTGGTAATAGACAAGTACACAAACAGTGATGGGGCTTACGACACCGATTCTCATAGTCGCACTGGTGACATCTTCCTTGTTGATGGGACATCATCTCTTGGAAGAGAGAAAAACAAGGATGTACTGCTCGGAGCTCCAGTGAGGCAGAGTACGTGGCGTTTGGTGCAGGCATGCGTGAGAGTGTTTGGCTTTCTCGTCTATTGCAACAACTGTGTGTTCCCATCCACTACATCACTCCCCGTTGTGACAACCAGAGCACCAAGGAAATCACAGAGCACAATGGCATGCATAATTCTTGCACAAAGCACATTAATATCGAGCGTCACTTTGAGTTCACCCGCATTGCTGCCAGAGAGATCGAGCTTTTCTGGGTCAATACTTTTCAACAACATGCAAATTTTGTCACCAAGGCCCTCAGCAATGGCATGTTCAAGGCAGTGTGCATGATGTTGGTCTGTTATAGGCCCGTAATGTCCCGGATTGATGTACATGAACGTCATGCGTCGATGTTTCCATTTCCATGACTGAGGGTTGTATCCACTCGATCAGCAACAGCAGCAGTAATAGCTACAACTAGTACTGCTGCTGCTGCTGATCGAGTGGATACAACAACAGCGACAGCGGCTCCAACAACCCTGAAGCATTGGGTTGTTGTGTAAACCAGCAGCAACAGCAGTAGCAGCATCAACCGCACTAGGAGTAATAGCAACAATATCAGCAGCATTAGTAGGGATGACAACGCCAACCCTACTACCAAGCGGGCCAGTCAAATAGCTGCGACAGCCACAACATACACCAACAGCTACTGGCATGCACAAAATCTATGGCCATTGCTCTCGCTGGAGCCCTTTAGCCGGCAGAAAGCTGCTTCGCAGCTTCCTAGACTGCTTGGGCGTTGATCCGAGCCCACCTGTTGGCAGGCTCATTCGTTGACGAGCTCGTTAACCAACGAGCTCGTCAATCGACTGTCCTCTCCGTCCAACTTGTCCTCCCTACCAAAAAATGGAGGGAGGGAAGGTGAACTTTGGTCCCGGACATTATTGTAACCTTTTTGTTGGTATTTTATTCTCTTTTTTCTTTTTGTTTTATTTTTATTACAATCTTCCTTTTTCTCTTATACCACCCTTACACTTGGTCACGACCCATGCCTTCGAGGATTTGTCCCGGTGCCTCGGGAGACCATAATTCCCTCTCTTTTACCCTCCATCCTCTTCAATCGAGACCATGGCAAGTGGGAGTTTGACCCCGTGCCGTTGGAGACCGCAATGTCAGGAAAACTGTGAGGTGGCAGTTCTAACGTGGCCTGACAGATCTTCACTGTGTTCACACCTACTTTTGTACAGGTTCTGAGTCTAAGTGTCCGCCTCACGCTATTTTTGTTGGAGTTGGACAGAGTTGTGAGACATTCACTTTTGCGAAGGGAATAACACAGTTTTGCATTTGTTTCTTAACATGGAAATGATCTAAGCATTTGCAGGGTTAGTCATGTGCTCTGCAACGCACCAGACCGTGCACAATTCGGATTACCGTAGTTCCCGCTACATCAGCACGAGTGCGGCACCCCAATCCAGCCGCTCAGTCGATGATGCACACCTTGTCGCCCGCCGAGGTGCCCTCACACATCAAGGACCCATGAAAATGCCTTTCTGGAGGCGCAGATGTCCCTACACAAAGTGGCGGTGTCCCTTGCACCTTTGGGGTCTGTTTCAATGAGTTAATCATCGAGTTTGGTGATGAGGATTGATGATGTTCGAAACCTTTCCGCGGACCTGCAATCGGAATTTTGGCCTAGTCCTTTAGTAACAAACTGCAGTACTGGATCCGATGAATGTTATCCACCGGACGCCTCAACAGCCTTCCAGAGAAAAATCCCCACATGGGTATTTGTTACTCGTTCTGGTCGATTTTTCACCGGCACTCGAACCGCGGCCGACTCCCCGAGCCGCCGCACACACCCCAACTTTGGAAGCCCATATAGCCCTCGTTACTTGTCCGATTCTGGTGAAATACCTTCCACTGGATTCAGCAACTCGTCAACTTTTGGGAACAATCCCCCATTTTAGCATCCAATAAATCGTCGAGCCACTAGATCCAACTGTGAGGATTTTCCTCTCTCTGGATGCTCGCCGGCGCCTCCTAGTGCCGCACTAGGGCATGGAGAGGGGCAAATCTTCAACATTTTCCACCTTGCACCTGCCATGCCCAGTGCTCCTGCTTGCTCTCACTCATCTTCCGCTGCGTCCTCCTGCCCATCATAGCTCGTCATCCCAAGCCCGGCCACACTCATTGTGTGCCGGTCCGCAGGTTGCGCTTTGGTCAAGCAATCCGCAAGCATGTTGTGTGTGCTGCAGTGCTGCAGCACCACCTGTCCCTTTTCAACCAATTCCCGTACATAGTGATGACGCACATCGATGTGCCTTTTCCTCTTGTGCTGCGTCAAGTTGTTGGTCAGCAAGATGGAGCCGGTGTTGTCCTCTTACACCACCATAGGCTCTTGATGTGGCACGCCCAACTCTCTAAGCAACCTGCGGAGCCACACCGCCTCCTTGACCACCTCGACCAGTGCGATGTACTCTGCTTCCAATGTGGAGGTGGCAATGTAGTCTTGCTTCCTATTACACCACGAGACTGCTGCACAAGCAAAGACGAACAGGCAGCCGGATGTGGACTTCTGCTTGTCCACATCGCCGGCATAGTCTGCATTCATAAAGCAGACCAGACGCAAGGAGTCTGTCCGCCCCTTGGCGTTGAACCTCAAGCGTGCATGTCGCGTTGCCTGCAGCTACCAAAGGATGCGCTTGACCGCCTGCTTGTGTAATGGTCCTGGGCCGGTCACGTACCTGCTCACTTGGCCCACCTCGTAGGCCAAGTTTGGTCGAGTCGCCACCATGGCATACATAAAGCAACCCACCGCCGATTGGTAGGACACCCCTGCCATATTCTCCTACTCTTCTTTTGTTTGCAGTGGCATTGCCACCCTCAGTTCATAGATCATGGAGAACGGACTGCCAACTGGTTTGCAGTCCTCCATGCCGTACCGCTTAAGTACCTCGGCCACGTATTTGGCCTGCCCTAGTTCAAGCGTGCGCGCCCTCCGGTTCCGCGTGATGCTCACCCCAAGGTAGTACTCCAGCTCCCCCATATCCGACATCTTGAATCTACTGCTTAGCTACTCTTTCAGCCGTTGTAGGCTCGTCGGATCCGTCGAGCAAAAAATCAGGTCGTCCATGTATGGTGTGATGATGTGATGGACATGTTTGGCACGGCACCCATACATGTTGTGATCCGAATCGCAGCACTTGAAGCCGAGTTGTGCCATGAAGCTATCAATATGTTAGTACCAACATGTGGACGATTGTTTTCACCCCTACAAAGACTTCCGTAGCTTGCACACATTACCCTCCGGTGCCTCCACTCCCTCTGGCACCTCCATGTATATCTCTTTGTCTATGATGCCATTGAGAAAGGCCGTCTTTACGTCCATTTGGTGGAAATCCATGTCCTTTGTGGTTGCCACCGCAAGGATCGTTCGGATGCTTGTGAACTTGGTAACGGGAGCGAATGTCTCGTCGTAGTGCTCGTCCTTATGTTGTGCGTATCCCTTCACCACCAGCCCTGCCTTGTATTTTTCACCACACCTGGCTTTCTGAACTTGGTCTTAAAGACCCACTTTGAGCCAATGACCTTGGCATGTTTCGGCCTGTCAACCAGCTCCCACGTGTCATTTTCCATGGTGGACGCCAGCTCAGATTTGATGATTGCGTCCCGCTAATCCCCTTCGGCCCGCAAAAATGCCTCTTGCACGGTTGTCGACTCCGTTGATGCAGCCAACATGCATCGCGTCATGCGTTCCAACGACCGGTGCTTACGTCAAAGCGTTTATCCGCTTTCCAATCCCTCCTGCTGCAGCGCGACAATTTGGTGGCGCCTCGTTGCTCTGCTGCGATCCCTCTGGCTTGGCACCCTCTGGTGATTCCGACCAACGACTCCCTGAGGATCTCTCCCACTCCGGCGAAACATCACCCAGACGGGCGGCATGTTCAGTGGATTTTCCACTGACGCTCGATGCGTACTCCGCAGGGAGTGCGCACCTTTGCATCCTTGGTGCCTCATCCGCCGGATCCTTCTGGTAGATCTCCTCATCAGCTTGATTTTCATCGAGGTCCTCCATGTCGGCTGCCACCGCTGGTGCATCGTCACACTCTGATGCCATATCCTCAACTTTGGCGTCCACCGGCTCCTTGTAGTCAAGGAATTGGAAGAACTCCACCGTCTTTGGAGATTCCACCACGCCCACGTTGTTGCTGCTGATGTAACTCTGCTGCTCGTTGAACTCGACATCTCGGCTATGGATTACCTCCTCCTTGCGCATGTCCTAGAACTGGTACGTCTTATGCACGCTCTCACAGCCAAGGAAGAAATATGACTTTGCCCGTGGCTCCAAATTGTTGTTGTGCCACTGCGTAGCCCGCACCATCGTGTGTGCCTTGCACCCAAACACATTCAGGTATACCACACTTGGCTTGCACCCGCTCCAAAAATCCTACACCATCTTCAAGCCACTCTTCTCCTTCAGCACCGTTATTGGGATGAGGTTGATGGTGTATCTTGTTGTATGTATAGCTTCTGCCTAGAAGCTTTGCGGTATTTCCTCATCCATTAGCATGGTCCGTACCATGTTCAGCAGCGTCTAGTTTGCCCGTTCTCCCACACCATTTGACTGAGGTGAATGCACTGTAGTTTGTTCCCATTTTATGTCCTATTGCTTCATCCATCCACTACAACTCACGTATTCTTTGTCTTTGCCATTGCGTAGCACTCTGACCTTCCTTTCAGTCTGCCTCTCCACCACGTCGACATACTCCTTCAGCCGGTACAGGACCTTGCCTTTCCACTTCTTGAAATATACGTAGAGTTTCATGTTGTAGTCGTCAATGAAGGTGACAAAGTAACGCGCGCCGCTCATTGACGTCGTCTTGAACAGTCCGCACACGTCACTGTGCAAGACCTCCAGGAGGTCCGAGGTCCAATTCACATTCTCATTGAATGGTTTGTGCCGCACCTTGCCCGAAATGCAAAGCTTGCACTTTTTGTGCTTTGCCGCATCCATCGCCTCTTTCGCATCGTCAATGAGGAGGCTGCATACCAGCTCGCGATTTGCCATCTCCTTCACAACTGTGGGCGAGGAATGCCCTTGTTGTTGGTGCCAAAGCTCTAGATGAGCCCCCCCTCCTTTGCCCAGGTTGACGGTGCGTTCCTGCAAGTCTGCTGAATCTGTCGCCGCGGGGATCACCTTGGTCTCCATGATGTAGAGGCCTCCCTCGTGCTTAGCCTCCAGCACGGGATCGCCACCACCGTCCTTCCGCACGACTGTCCCCTTTCTCCTAAAGAGCACCTTGTATCCCTTGACCATTAGGCGGCTGACACTTAGAATGTCAGCCAAGCCAGGTACGTGTTGCACGTCCTTGATCACACATTGCACCCGTTTCCCACCAACCACCACATCCATGTCCACATCTCCTTGGCCAGCCACTGGCTCGACCTAGTCGTTTGCGACCACCATGGAATTGTTGGACTTGGTATAGTTGATGAACCTGACCTTCTCGACCTGGGTATGCTCCTCCGCTCCGGAGTCAAGGCACTATCGGTTGCCCTTCTTGAGGTAGTGGTTTGATTGCCATCAAGAAGCGCCTTCTTGCCTTTGGCGTCCTTACCGCTGGCCTTTGCCTCCTCGGTGCATTCACGGGCCCAGTGGCCCTCCTTGCCACAGTTGCGACATGCACCCTTCTTGGCGCCCTTCTTGCCGCCCTTCTTGCCGCCACCATGTCCGCCACCCCCTTTGCCCCCACTTCCACCATCACGTATTTTGGTGACAAGGGCCAATGAGGAAGAAGAAGACTCCCCGAAGCTCCAACGCTACGTCTCATTGCGGATGTACACTGTGACCGCGCCATAGGAGAGCTTTTCTTCTGTCCATCCTCCCAAGACGATGATGAGAGGGCTCCAACTGTAAGAAAGAGCCAGGAGGAGGGCCATCGCCTGTAGCTGCGTGTCGATCTTCCACCCCACATCATTGCATTGTGAAGCGAGCGACTCGGTCTACTGCAAGGCGAAGATGAAATCATCTCCCTCCTCAAATCTCACCGTTAGGAGTGGCTACATTGTGAAGATTTTGTTCGCCACCAACTTGGATTAATGGATGGCACAGATTTTTTTCCAAGTCTTGGCTGCCAGGTTGCAGCCCTGGAAGTAGCCCCACTGCAACTCAGTCGTACCGGACACCAACAGCATGAGCGCCTCCGTGTTCTTCTTTGTGAAGGCCTCTTTATGCGCTTCCGTCGTTGTCGCTTTGTCGAGGACTTCCGTTCCCCTCATGAACTGCAGCAACCCCTTATGTGTAAGGTGGATCTCGAAGTGCCACCTCCATACCTCAAAGCCAGGATCGCCAGCATGCTTCTGGATGGGTTGTGTCTCCTTCTGCGCCATTGCGTAGTCTTCCAATCCAGGTCCTCAGAGTTTGACAGCGACGCCATCCGCAATGACAATCCCGTCTGCCGCGAAAGCCGTGATTGATGTGAAGACCGGTCAGGGCCATGGGCCCTGGGCCCATAACCCTTTTTTAGAAAACACGTGTGGTGGTAGATCCAACGTGGCATAACGGGTCTTCACTTCGCGACTAATTTTGTGCAGGTTTTGAGTCTAAGCATGAGCTTTCTGTTCACCTCACGCTATGTTTATGGGAGTTGGACAGAGTTGTGATATAGTCACTTTTGCGAAGGGAGTAACGTAATTTTGCATTATTGTTTTAACATGGACATGATCTAAATATTTCTAGGGCTAATTATGAGCTTTCCAACACAACAAACTGTGCACAATTCAGATCACCGTAGCTCCCGGTATGTCAGCCGAAGCGTGGCATCCCAATCCAGCCGCCCAGTCGGCAGCGTGAACCATGTCGTCCGCCGAGGCACCCTCACACATCAAGGACCCATCAAAATGCATTTCCGAAGGCCCTGATGTCCCTACACGTAGTGGCGGTGCCCCTTGTGCCTTTGGGTTTGATTTGATGAGTTAACCATCGAATTTGGTGATGGGGATTGATGTGGTTCAAAACATGTCCACGGACCTACGGTCAAAAGTTTTGCTAAGTCCATCAGTAACAAGCTGCACTACTTGATCCAGTGGATATTATCCATCGGTCGCCTCGGCAGCCTTCCGATCCCCAGATGGACATTTGTTACTCGTTGCGATAGATTTTTCACTGGCAGTCAAACCACGGCCGACTCCACGAGCCGCCGCGCACACCCCAGCTTTGGAAGCCCATATCTCCCTTGTTACTTGTCCGTATTTATGGTCAATCACCCCAAAAGTACACACTAATGAACTAGTGTACAAAATCGGAACATATGTGGAGGATGTTTCCAGGACGTTTACTGTCATTAATAGAAATGGTTCATGGAAGTTTCGTGTATGTCCTAAATACACACAAATTTCTGTGTATAATACCCTGGAAGTTTCATTGAACTTCCGTCAAGTTCTCATATCATTTAAATTATTTGAGAAGAATAATACTTTTGCATTGTGAACAACGTACACGTGGTACAAATACCTTTATTTCAATGTGACCCATTTTCAGCTGCTCCAATATAAGTGTTAGGCTTGGCTTATGTTACCATACCTATTTGGGTCGTTCTTTGTTGTCATGTACTATTCAGTCCTTTGATGTCGGTTGGCAGAGCATACCTACTTTGACTAATCGGGTCCTGATAGTACACTCGACACCGAGTGTACAGGGCGATTTCGTCCACGAAGGAGGACCTCGCCGACTTCGATGGCGAGGTTGATCGCGTCTGATATCGGCGTTGCCCATGTCAGACGCGAGCAGGCTCGCGAACAAACTGCGAGCAAACCCTCCTCGCTACACTGGCTGGTTTCAATGCGGCACCCACCCTAACCTGACAGTTCAACCACCAAACTACGGGGTTTGGGAGTTCTCCAAGGCAAACCCTCAAACCTGTTGTTCATACTCCACCCCAAACTTCAAGCAAACCCCCAAGTTCGAGAAAGAGTTTGGGGTTTTATTAATTTACTCGCCTGGGCACCTGCCGGGCCCCGCAATCGCGGGACCCGGCAGGTTCCCTTTTGTTCACTGATGAAGGCGGCGATCACCAATACACAAGTTGTATTTTTGAATGTCTATCCGCGACACTCTCCGCTTCACCACCCCAATACACTATCGATATCGAGGGGGGGTATGGAAAGCCCTCTCCCCCTCCCCCCCCCAAAGTCGAAAGTGTATTGGGGTGGTGTATCGGAGTGTGTATCGGAGGGGTATTAACTTTGTAAACTTGTGTATTATAACTGATGACCAAACAAGTGTACACATGTTTGTTATCGATAGACATGTACAATACACTTTACGATACATCCCCCCAATACACTTCATGTGTTTTGAGGGGGGGGGAGGGGGCTTGCGCGATCGAACATTGGAATACATAAGTTCCAACACTTCGCATTTCCACGATACACCACACGATACACTCCCCAGATACACTTGAGTTTCTTTGGGCGGGAGGTCCGCACTGCATTTCGGGGGCCTGTAAAGTACGGATTATGGACGGAAGCGATCGAAAATACACAAGTTGTATTTTTGAATGTCTATCCGCGACACTCTCCGCTACACCACCCCAATACACTTTCGATATGGAGGGGGGTGTGGATAGCCCTCAACCCCCTCCTCCCCCCAACGTCGAAAGTGTATTGGGGTGGTGTATCGGAGTGTGTATCGGAGGGGTATCAAATATGTCAACTTGTGTACCATAAGTGATGCGCAAAAAAAATGTACACATGTTCGATATCGATAAAGATCTACGATACACTCTACAATACACCCGCCCAATACACTTCACATGTTGGGAGAGGGGGGGGGGAGATGGAACATTAGAATACACAAGTACCAACACTTCGCTTTTCCACGATACACAACCAGATACACCCCCCAGATACACTCGAGGTATTTGGGGGGGGGGGGCACCACGGACTTCATCAGGGTTGAGCAAATGACGCGAGCGGCCCCTCCTGAACTTCGAGCGAAATCACAACTAAGGTATTTCGAGGTATGAAGTACCTCACGATGTCGCTATACGTTTTGACATGTATGACGAGAGACCAATGTACCCACCATATCATGTAAGTACATAAGTAGGCTATCTAACATATTTGAATACACATAATTAAACAGACTTAACATACATAAGAAACCAAGGTAGAATTCAAAATTTCTATCAATATAAAACATTATTTTACTAGTTAAATGGTGTATTACAAAGTGTATGCATGCATGTAAATTACTAGGAACCTGAGGTATTGCATGTACCATATACACAAATTACGTAGTGTATTAAAATAGCACAATTAACCATAACTCCTTGTCCGATTCCGGTGAAACAACTTTCACCGGATCTGAGCAACCCTCGAGCTGCTAGATCCAACTGCAAGGACTTTCCTCTCTTTGGCGGCTTGCCGGCGCCTCCAGGCACCGCACTTGGGCATGCAGAGGGGCAAGTCTTCAACACACAATCATCATGTCATTGGTTTTTTGTCTCATGATGGCAGCACAGTGCCATTTCAATCGTCTGACTGTGCTGCCCAACGTGGTTTGTGCCATGAGAAGTTGTAT
Source organism: Penium margaritaceum (assembly GCA_023375785.1). Classification (NCBI taxonomy): domain Eukaryota; kingdom Viridiplantae; phylum Streptophyta; class Zygnematophyceae; order Desmidiales; family Peniaceae; genus Penium; species Penium margaritaceum. Next base: position 51,156 of record SZWC01001597.1, on the reverse strand, counting down.
CACATGCCCTTCTTTGTCCCGTTTCCTACCGCCGCTGCTACAACACATGTGCATGTTGCTCCCTCGTTTTCCCCCCAGCACACACGTTTTCTTCATTGCCACCTCTATGACATGCACAGTGTCGCCATCTATAGCCTATTGTGTCATCAACCTGGCATAGGTTTTGACCCGAGCACATTCCTTGTGCCATGCGCTGCTGACAACCTTGATTGCGCACAATACCCTACTGACTTTGAATTTTGATTTTAACCCATTTTTGCCTCGTCGAATTCAATGCTTCGTCGAATCCATAGAGGCACTGAAATAATTCTATAAGTGGAAAATCGAAATTAAAGTGCCACCAGGCAAGTTTGATTCCTCGCTTCATATAACCATTTGTACTATGATTTCTGACTCCGCTTCTGTGTTTGTACTGAAAAATGTAAAACTGCTGTGTCATACTTCGTGGTCCGGCAATTCAAATCCCTGAACGGTGATTTGAATCGGCGGAGTACCGTGCCACTTGACATGCGGTGATCACCGCATGTCAAGTGACATGAGGTGGCTGCGTGTCAGGTACACGCGGTCCAAAGGGACCACGTGTACCTGCAACACACGATTTGTCAGAGTTACTGACAGGTTGCGCGTGTGGCAACAGCAGTACAGATTTTTTTTCCAGCACGACTCGCGTGTTCGCCGAGTTGAAAAAAAACAATCGAGACCGGTCGCCGAATTCAAGGTGCCACCCAGGGTCCTTCGACGAATTCCAAGAAAACAGGAATAAATTAACCCGTGAACGAAATTAAAGATTCCAAAATTCAACACTGCTCAATCAACGAAATCAGAAAGCAGTTGGGTACAAGCTTCATCATCCTTCCTTCCCAACCTTTTCCTGATGAGTTTTTGGGAGGTGTCGAATAGTATGTGTTGTTTCTTACGGATTATTTCTCCCATATTTGCTAGATCTTTGTCCTTTGCCAGAAAAGCAATGTCGGATCCATGGTTGAGTCTTGGCTTGTCCAAACTGAGTGTGTTTGCTAGCAAAGGTTGTTAGCGTTTTGCAATGATTGTGATGGGGAGTTTTCCGGTCCCTCAGCCCGCTTCCTTCAGTCTATCTGGAGCTCTATGCTCTGTATACACCACAACAGAACAGAGTGTCAAAACATTGGAATCTTACCCTAGCTGAAGGTGTTTGCAAATTTCTTGTCGAGTTTGGCCTCCCTTTGTTGTTTGCATTTGAGGCCATGTCCTAAATTACTTGGTTCTAGAACCGTATTCTCAACAGCCCGCTACCTCGTCATGTCTCGCCGTTTGAGAGGTGGTATGGTCGTCTTGCTAACCTTTGCCTTGCTCATGTATGGAGTAGCATTGCTTGTATTTGGCTCCCCGAGGACCAACGTGATGGCAAGGTATTTCCTCGAGGTCGTCTCTGTCTTTTCCTTGATTCCTCCTCTCAGTCCAAGGCCTAGAACTTTTGGAATTCTGAAGGCGGTCAGATTATCGAATCTCACAATGCTATCTTCTTTGAGAGGACTTTATCTCACAATATTGTTCATTATGTCCCATCGTTTGTGTCCTTTTCTTGTCCAAGGGGAGGTGGTTTTAGTGGAGTGCCCTTCGGTAATGACTACACTCCATTTCCCACTCTACGTGCACCAATGTCATCCATTGTCACATCTGCGTCATCCCTTGCATCGTCCCCCATCACATCAGTGTCGGCGAGTGATTTACATCATGTCGCATCTGTGTCGTTGCATGATTCACATCCTACCATGTCTGTGTTGTTGCCTTCATATACTCTGTCGCATCTGCCTTGTTTCCAGATTCACATCCTGTCGCGTACATTTCTTCACTTGCTTTTCACAGTGATATCGTTTTGTTGTGATTTGTGCCGTCTCTGTACAGTTTACTGTGACCACTCGGCCGTGTCCATACTCGTGCAGATCCCTGAGGCAGGCGGCCCTGGTGACACCGGCGCGACGACAGGCGGCGGCCTACCCGTCTGGAGGTGACCGACCACCGCTCCAGAGCCCCAGATGTCACCGGGACTCCTTGCTGTGCCTTCTACGTCTTGCAGGCGCCTTTCGGCGGACTGGGCATGAGACNTCACCGAGCTGCGCAGCAGAGACGCAGCAGAGCAGCAGCAGTGAGAGTCACCGCTGCAGCAGATCTTCTGGGACCCGTTGGAGGAGGTCGACCGCCGTCAACGTGAGACAGCAGCTGCAGAGACAGCAGCAGCGACTCGCACCACCACGCAGAGAGGCGTGGCGGCGGTGCCCGCAGTCCTCCTCCTACAGCCGCAGCAGCTGAGTAGCAGCAGCAGTGCAGCAGCCACAGCCGCAGCAGCAGCGCGACAGCAGCCGCAGCAGCAGCAGCGCAGCAGCAGCG
>SZWC01001597.1:12037-35014 GCA_023375785.1 Penium margaritaceum | reverse complement strand
GGGAGAGAGAGAGAGAGAGAGGGAGGCAGGGTTGGAGGGAGGGAGGGACAAAGGGACAGAGGGTTGGAGGGAGTGAGGGTTGGAAGGAGGGAGGGAGGGAGGGAGGGAGGGGGAAAGGGAGGAGTGAGGAAGGGAGTGAGGGAGTTGTTGTGATTTGTGACATTCCTGTCGACCTGTACAGTTTACTGTGACCACTCGGCCGTGTCCATGCTCGTGCAGATCCCTGATGCGGATCCTAGTGGTACCGGTGCGTCATCTGGTGGCGGACAACCAGCTTGGAGCTGACCGACGACGGTTCCAGAGCTCTGGACGCTACCCGGGACCTCCTACAGTTTTTCTGCAGCACACAGGAGTTTATCAATGGACTGGTCGTGGGCCCGATTTGCATGTTTTTGCACTGTGACTCCACTGTATGATGCCAAATGCATGCATGTGACCAGTTGTAGCGTTCGGCTTGTTATCTTGCATGTTTAGCTTCAGACGGCGTATCGTTCTGACATGTGTGTGCAGAGTTACGGCCAAAACAGTGGTTTTGGACCGGTTTTTACGACAGATCTTGCACTGCCGCGAGCGACACCTGCCGTGCGCCACGGCAAGTACTTATGCCATGGACCTATCATTTGTTATCTCTCTCTACAAATACTATTGAAGCATTCTGACACTTTGCCTTGTGTCTCCTAGCCAGACCCTTGCCGTCGTGTGCACGGCTTGTGACTGTCGTTACCGTCTGATCAGACACTGACGCCTTGTCGACGGCTGCGTCGCTAGGAAGCTTCTACGCACTTTCTCATGGTATCAGAGCGGTGATACAGTTCTCACTAAGCTGTGCAACAGAGATACAACAGAGCAGCAGGAGTGAGAGTCACCGCCGCAACAAATCCCTAGGGACCTATCGACGACAGCCGATCACCGGCGATGTAGCTCACCATCACCACGTGAGACTGCATCAGCAGCAGCCGCTAGCAGCAGCAGGTGACAGCTACAGTAGGCGCCAGCAGCTGCCGACATTGGCACATGCAGTAGTAGCAGCATTGAGCAGCAACAGCAGTAGTGTAGCATAGCAACAACGCAGCAGCAACGGCAGCAGTAGCGCCGCCAGCAGCGCAGGGCGGTAGCTACACAGCAGTAGCGTAGCAGTAGCGGTAGCAGCAGCGGCGGCAGCAGCAGCGCAGCAGTAGCGGCGGCAACAACATAGCAACAGTACAGTAGTAGCGGCAGCAATAGCGGCGGCAGTAGCAGCGTAGCAGCAGCGGCGGCAGTAGCGCGCGGTGGCGGCAGCAACGTGCAGCAATCGCAGCGCACAGCTACAATCACAGCTGCGCACGCGGCCGCCAGACGGCCACTCCGCATGCAACTGCGTGGCTACTGCTGCAGCTGACAACGCAGCAGTAGCAGCAGCTGAGCGGAAGTTGCTGTGTAGCTTCTGCGCAGCTTCCGTGCGGCTGCTGCGGAGCGGACACCTGCTCGTGTAGCAACTGCGATGGTTGACACAAAAAAGGGGAGGGAGGGGAGCTGATGTCAGCATTTTCCCTTGCTGACGTCATCAGGTCACGCTAACATCAGTAACTTCCTGCTGACGTCAGCACTTTCCTTAGTGAAATTTTTGGTCGGAGAGTTAAAATTTGCTAGCGTTTCAACTCAGCGAGAAACGCTGACGTTTCCGTAATTTGAGCACGTTTATGTCACGGCCCATAATGAGCGGCGACATGGCTCCATCCGGCGACAAGGGAAAAAGGGTACTATATCCCTCTTGTTCTTCCTCAAGGGTCATGAGTCCACGTTCGTAGGCTATTGAGGACCTCCGGAGCTAGCAGGACGAGATGCGTCGCCTGCAATGAGTAGACTGACGCCATCCGTACACTCACCAAGCTTCTTCAGGGTCATTCAACGACCCCACGACAGACCTCTGAGGGAGCAGCCGGGGTCGCACCTTCTACACAACAGTCAGATCCAGCACCAAAGACATGATCTGGAGTCAACCCGCCGCCTCTTGATCCTTGGGACGAGGATCCAGAGAGGCATGGAGGACGACTCCCCCGAGAGCGAGATTCGTATGCTTCAGGAGCGCCTCCGCAAACTTCAGATGAGCTCTAGGCCCCACACACATCTCGTTTTCCCAAGATTCGATCGTCGCCTGACCTCCACCCCAGCGAATTCCCTCTTCCCGGTGTCTTTCTCATCCCTCGTCCTTCCCAGCCTGTGGTAGCTCTCCCTACGGGGCGGCAACCCAAGGACATCGAGGCACCGCCCCCACGGTATGTTAGCGAGGACGGCTTTGACTGCTGGGAGATCCTCTTCCAAGTTTGGGCCACTTCAAAGAGCGTGTGCCCCTACTACCACAGTCCGTATCAGGCTACGGACCAAACACAGGTGCTGACAGCTGCTAGGGAGATGCGCGGACTTCTCTACGCCATGCCGCGCGAGACCGTCGTCGACTTCCGCTCATTCCTCGGCGAGGCGGGCACAGGCACCCGCGACGATCCACGCGGGGGCTGGGACCTGGCGTTATCCCTGCTTGTTATAGAGACACAAGCCATCCGCGTTACGCACATTTGTGCCTTTCACTCCCTTCGTCAGGGGCCTCCCGAGCTTGCAGCCGACTACTAGTGACACGCCATGCGCATCTACACGCGCCTTGGGACCTCAGGAGGTACACAGCTGTGGGCGCTCTGCACGATCATGCTCGAAGTTCGCCTTGAGCACAGAGACATATTCACAAGGTCCAGCAATGCTGCCTCACTGCAGCTTCTTCCCTGGGCGCACCAGCTTTTTCTCCAGGTGACTTCCGCCCGTGAGGTAGCCGTGGCCCATCAGGAGACTCCCCTTGCTGCAGCAGTCGTCGCATCACCACCAACGCCCCTCCTACAGTCCCCTTTTCCATCCTTCATCACGTCCTCATCTTCCTCTTCCTCTTCCACCCCGCTTACACCGACTCAGACATAGGGTGTCCTCGCAGTAGTATAGGGGAAGAAGAAGAAGGGGCAGCGCGGCTTGGGTCAGCAGCAGTCACAGCAGCAGCTGTCATCGGGTAGTAGCGGTGGATTCTCTGTTCACTGCTACAACTGTGGAGGCACTCATCGCTACACCGAATGCCAGCAGCTGCTCGATTGGGCACAGATTACTCGTGGGCTTCAGGCTGCACACGCACTCCATTCTACGCCCAGTAGCACATCCTCCGGGTGCGCGGCGACCACGGCTGCAGTAGTCCCCGCTTCACCACCGGCGAGCAGCGGTGACCCGGACCCACGTGATCGCACCATCGCCAAGCTCCGACACCTTTTGCCGCTTCGCTTTCAGGGAGGTACAAGTGTGTTGTCACAGCCGGGTGGTTCACAGACTGTCTGTCCATCTGTTCTTGTAGCTCGGGATGACTCGTGTGGGGGGGCACAATCGGCATGTGATGACGATGGGCCTGACTGTACCAATTGGATTCATGAGTCTCACCTTTGTGCCCTTCGTCCTTCCACCCCACCGACTACCCAACGTCCTTCTAATGCCGAGTGTTCCATTGCTCGTTGTATAGTGACGTCCTCAAGTCGTGATTCCGGTGGCGCTTGGATCATCGATTCCGGTGCCACTCATCACATGACCTGTCGTCGTAGTGATTTTGTTGTTCTCGGCCCCGTTGCGTCTGTCCGTTCCGTCCGCACAGGCTCTGGTCAGTCCTTTCCAGTCCTGGGTGTTGGGGTCGTGCATTTTGATGGTCCGTCAGGCCCCCTCTATCTTTCCGAGTTGCTGTTTGTACCTGACCTTGAGCTCAGTTTGCTTTCTATACGTGCTTGCACACTGATGGGACTCTCTGTCAAGCACACTGTAGAGTCCGTGAATGTGACTGCAATTGACACTCGTTGCGTTGTCCTTCATGCCTCTGTTGTGGATGATGTGTATTGTGTCTCTCGGACTTATGCTCCTTGCTCCCCCTCCCGTTCTGCTCATGTTTTTGTCACTAGTGTTCTGTCTCCTGAGCACCAGCGATTGCTTCATCGCCACCTGTGTCATGTAGGCTCTGACAATGTGTCAAAGCTCATTCGGACATAGCCCACCCTCGGTCTTGACGCGACTTCTTTTGAGAAGCCGCCTAAGACCGACTGTCTCTTCTGTGCTCAGGGTAAGATCCATCGTTGCACCTACCCTGACTCTCGTTCCCGCGCACTTCGCCCTCTCGAGTTAGTCCATTCGGAACTTCTTGGTCCCCTTCGTGTCGAGTCTCTGTCCAATCCGGGTCAATACGTCCTGACCCTGACAGATGAATTCACCCGGATGTGGTGGGTCTATAGCCTGCGCCAGAAGAGTGACGCCGCTCTCGCGGTTCGCCTTTGGTTAGTGATGGCTGAGCGTCAGTCCCGCCACACGCTGCACACCTTCCGCTCGGATCGCGGCGGCGAGTTTCTTGGCGAGATGGACACCTTCTTCGTCGAGCACAGGATTTTTCACCAGGCCTCCGCTCCTGAAACTCCTCAGCAGAATGGTGTTTCTGAGCGCTGGAACCGCACCATGGAGGATGTGGTTCGCGCTATGTGGTCTGAGTGCGGTCTCCCGGAGTCCTTCGCTTTTGAAGGCTTTGCCTACATTACTTGGGTCTGGAACCACCTCCCGCACGGTCCTCTTCTTGACCACGTCACACCGCATGAGCTCTGGTTTGGCCACCGTGCTGACCTGCGCCTCGCTCACGTCCAGGGATCCTTGGCTTCTGTCTGGTACACCGAGGACCAACAGGGGTCCAAGGTCTCACCGCGAGGTCGCTTGTGTGCCTTTGTCGGCATCTCCCCGCGGTTGAAGGCATGGAATTTTTGGGACCCTGCTTTTCGTCGCATTGTTGAGTCATGCGACGTGCTCTTCTTTGATTCCCTCACCTACCGTGATCTGACTTCGATCACGTCGCTGTCCGTCACACACGGTCCTACGTGTGAGGTTTCTTGACGTATGGGGGAGTCTACGCCTGCGAGCACTGCTCGCCAGGCTGATGTGTCTATTCGAGCTCCCTTCACTTCTCCAACTCTAGATGACCAAGTGATCATCGCTGTCGGTCCAGAGATCTCTCCAGCACCACCGGCTTCTACCCCTGTCCCCTCGCAACCCACAGGTACCCATGATCCTGTGCCTGTGCGTACTCCTGTGACCGTACCTGCATCTGCCGGCACTCCTGCCTCCGTGTGTAGACCTGCCTCACCTGCTCCTACTGTCACACCGAGCCCCGTGTCTCCCACATCCGCACCTCCTCACACGGCATCACCAACTCCCTTGCCTCAGCCCTTCCCAGCTGCGATTGTGCCCGTTCCTGAGCCTGAGGTGCGCCCCTCAAGCCCGGGTTACTCCCGTGAGCCTGGCAGTGGTCTTCGACCATTGGACTCCGGAGCTCAGCGAGTGTCTCGTCCCACATCCAGGCGCTCCACTCGTAGCATCGCGAGTGGTGATCCTAGCACAAAGGCTCTAGGCCTGAGTGTCCGCACTGAGCACACAGAGGTACATCCAGCGTGTCCCGTAGGGCACGACCTCATCACTCGCGAGTTTCATATCGCATGTGACGCAGCGGCCGATCTTGTGGTCGTCAGACCTAGCACTGAGGCGTGCACTCTTGCCACACAAAGCTCTCCCTCTATGGCGCCTAACCCGCGCACATTGAGGGAAGCTCTCTCGTCTCACAATGCTGACGCTGGGCGTGCTGCCTACGAGGATGAGCTTCGCGCCATCCGAGAGCACGGAGTTTACGAGCTAGTCGACCTTCCACCTAGGAGGAAGGCTATTCAGGTCAAGTGGGTCTTTCGAAAGAAAGTGAAGCCGGATGGCTCACTGGAACACTACAAGGCTCGCTTGGTCGTCAAGGGGTACTCTCAGATTGAGGGCATCGATTACACTGACACCTTTGCCCCTGTCGGCAGCATGACCTCAGCTCGAACTATGCTCCGTGTAGTGGCTGAGCATGACAGGGAACTACACCAGAGGGATGTGAACAATGATTTCCTCCATGGCTCTCTGAATGAGGAGATCTACGTGGCTCAGCCACTTGGCTTTGAGGACGGCGACAAGGTCTGGCTCTTGCGCAAGTCCTTGTACGGCCTCAAGTAGTCTCCTCGGTGTTGGAACCAGGAGATCACTGGCATCCTCACTCGTGCGGGATATGTATAGAGCGAGGCAGATCCCTCTCTCTTCATCCGCCGAATGCCTGAGCGGTTCACCGCCATCCTGGTCTATGTCGACGACCTTCTGATCGCGTCTCCTTTACTGGAGGCCGTGAAGGAGGCCAAGGCTGTCCTCAAGATTACCTACAGGATGAAGGACCTTGGTCCTGCAGTGGTGTTTCTTGGCATGGAGATCGTGCAAGACTGCAGACGTCGTACTCTACTACTGCATCAGGCCCGATACACACGTGTTGTGGAGGAGGGCTTCAGTGACCTCCTCGGTGCAGTATCCACGGCTTCCACACCTATCACGCCTAACGAGCAAGATGCCCTCAAGGTGGACGATCCCACACAGCTGGGGGAGACAGTGGATGTGACCCTATACCTCCGTCTCATCGGATCTCTTGTGTACCTAGTCACTACCACACGTCTTCATATCGCATTCACCGTCAACCTCCTTGCCTAGTTCTTGCACGCTCCACGTGCTAGAGCCCTTCACGCGGCTGTGCGAGTGGTGCGGTACGTGGTCTCACACCGTACTTCGGACTCTACTTTCACCGGCAGTGTTCGGTGGTCCTTGACGGCTACACCGACAGCAACTAGGCCTAGAGTCCAGATGGACGCAGTCGCACCGGTTACGTGTTCCTGCTCGGTGGGACCGCTGTGTCCTCTCGTAGCGGGAAGCAGGGCTACATTGCACGTAGCTCATCGGAGGGAGAGTACGTTGCTCAGGGTGTAGGGGCTATTGAGGCGGTATGGCTGTAGCGCCTGTTCCTTCAGCTTGGCCAATCTGTACCCATCATTGTGCTTCGTTGCGACAACCAGAGTGCTCTTGCCATTGCGAAGAACTCTGGTGTCTTTCATGCTCTCACAAAGCACATTGCGGTTGAGCATCACTTTGTGCGTGATCTGGTGGAGCGACACGTGATCTCTGTCATTTCGGCTGGCACTGACATGCAGCGTGCTGACTTCTTGACGAAGGTACTAGCACGCAGAAAGTTCCTGGTGGCCATTTGTTCTGTTGGACTTCGCCCCTTGCCTAAGAGTGGCTGAGTGTGGGGTGTGTCTATGTCCGTGTCACATCTCTCGTTGCACTTGTTGTTGTACCCGTCTCAGTGCTGCACGTGTATGGACATGCATACCATCAGGTCATGGAGGAGTGTTGTGATTTGTGACGTTTCTGTCGACCTGTACAGTTTACTGTGACCACTCAGCCGTGTCCATGCTCGTGCAGATCCCTGATGCAGACCATGGTGGCACCGGTGCGTCATCTTGTGGCGGAATACCAGCTTGGAGCTGACCGGCAACCGTTCCAGAGCTCTGGACGCTACCCGGGACCTCCTGCAGTTTTTCTGCAGTACACAGGAGTTTATCGGTGGACTGGTCGTGGGCCCGATTTGCATGTTCTTGCATTGTGTCTCCACCGTTTGATGCCGGATGCATGCATGTGACCAGTCGTAGCGTCCAGATTGTGATCCTACACGTCTAGGTTCAGACGGCGTAGCGTTCTTACATGTGTGTGCAGAGTTACGGCCAAAACAGATTGGCCAAGCTGAAGGAACAGGCGCTGCAGCCATACTGCCTCAGTAGCCCCTACACCTTGAGCAACGTACTCTCCCTCCGATGAGCTACGTGCAATGTAGCCCTGCTTCCCGCTACGAGAGGACACAGCGGTCCCACCGAGTAGGAACACGTAACCGGTGCGACTGCGTCCATCTGGACTCTAGGCCTAGTCGCTGTCAGTGTAGCCGTCAAGAACCATCGAACAATACCGACGAAAGCAGAGTCCGAGGTACGGTGTGGAGACCACATATCGCACCACTCGCACAGCCGCGTGAAGGGCTCTGGCACGAGGAGCCTGCGAGAACTGAGCAAGGAGGTTGACAGCGAAAGCGATGTCAGGACGTGTGGTAGTGGCCAGGTACATCAGGGATCCGATGAGACGGAAGTACAAGGTCACGTCCATTGTCTCCCCCAACTGTGTGGGATCATCCACCTTCAGGGCATCCTGTCCATAGGGTGTAAGAGGTGTGGAAGCGGTGGGAACTGCACCAAGGAGATTGCTGAAACGCTCCCCCACGACTCGTGCATATCGAGCTTGATGCACCAACAGTGTCAAACGCCTGCGATCTCGCACGATCTCCATACCAAGAAACACCGATGTCGGACCGAGGTCCTTCATCCTGTAGGCAGTCTAAAGGAGAGCCTTGGCCTCCTTCACAGCCTCCAGGGACGGAGACGCGATGAGAAGGTCATCGACATAGACCAAGATGGCGGTAAACCGCTCCGGTGTCGGTAGGATGAAGAGAGAGGGATCTGCCTTGCTCTGTACATATCCCGCACGAGTCAGAGTGCCGATGATCTCCTGGTTCCAACACCGCAGAGACTTCTTGAGGCCGTACAAGGACTTGCGCAAGCGCCAGACCTTGTCACCGTCCTCAAAGCCTGGTGGCTGAGCCACGTAAATCTCCTCATCCAGAGAGCCATGGAGGAACGCATTGTTCACATCCATCTGGTGCAGTTCCCAGTCATGCTGAGCCACTACACCGAACAGAGCTCGAGCTGAGGTCATGTGGTTGATAGGGACAAAAGTGTCAGTGTAATCGACGCCCTCAATCTGAGAGTACCCTTTAATGACCAAGCAGGCCTTGTAGCGTTTCAGTGCGCCATCTGGCTTCACTTTCTTGCATAAGACCCACTTGACCTGAATAGCCTTCCTCCCAGGCGGAAGGTCCACAAGCTCGTAGACTCTATGCTCTCGAATGGCGCGAAGCTCATCCTCGCAGGCAACTCGCCAAGCGTCAAAATCCTGTGATGAGAGACCTTCCCTCAGGGTGCCCGGGTCGGGCGCCACAGAGGGAGAGCTCTACGTGGCAAGGACACACGCCTCGGTGCTAGGCCTGACGACCACAAGATCAGCTGATGCATCACAAGCGATATGGAACTCGCAAGTGATGAGATCGTGCCCTACGAGGGACGCTGGATGTACCTCTGTGAACTCAGTGTGGACACTTAGGCCTAGGGCCTTTGTGCCGGGGTCACCACTCACGATGTTGCGAGAGGGGCGCCTGGGTACGGGGCCCAAAGCTCGCTGAGCTCCGGAATCCAGTGGTTGAAGACGACCACCAGGCTCACGGGAGTATCCTGAGCTCGAGGGGTGCACCTCAGGCTTAGGGACAGGCACGACCGCAGCTGGTGGGGGCTGAGGCAAGGCAGCCGGTGATGTGGTGCGGGGAGACCCGTGTGTGGTGGACACGGGACTGGATGTGACAGCAGGAGCAGGCAAGACTGGACCTGACACAGAGGCAGGAGTGCGAGCAGACGCAGGTACGGGAGTAGGCGAGAGTGGACCAGACGTAGAGACAGGAGTGCCGGCTAACGCAGGTGCTGGCGCGGAAGTAGGCGCGGGAGCTGAAGCATGGACACAGGCTGTGGAGTGTGAAACAGGCTGTACGGGCGAGGTCTCTGGACCGACAGCGATGATCGCCGGGTCATCAAGGGCCGGAGACCGAGAGGTGAAGGGGGCTCGAACGAACACATCAGCCTGATGAGAGGTGCTCACTGGCGTAGAAGTCTCCCCCATCCGCCGAGAACCCTCACAGGTAGGAACATGTGTGGCGGAGAGTCCCGTGATCAAAGTCAGGTCACGGTAGGTGAGGGACTCGAAAAAGAGTGTGTCGCAAGACTAAATGACGCGACGACGAGTAGGGTCCCAGAAGCGCCAAGCCTTTGACCGCGGGAAAATGCCTACGAAGGCACACATGCGACCCCGAGGTGAGACCTTGGACCCCTGCTGGTCCTCAGTGTACCACACGAAGGCCAGGGATCCCAAGACGCGAGCGAGACAAAGGTCAGCACGATGTCCAAACCAGAGCTCATACGGTGTAATATGGTCCGGAAGTGGACCGTGCGGGAGGCGGTTCCAGACCCACGTCATGTAGGCGAAGCCCTCAAAAGCGAAGGACTCAGGGAGACCGCACTCACACTGCATAGCGCGAACCGCATCCTCCATGGTGCGGTTCCAACTCTCGGAAACACCGTTCTGCTGAGGGGTAGCAGGAGCGGAGACCTGGTGAAAAATCCCGTGCTCGACAAAGAATCCGTCCATCTCGCCAAGGAACTCACCGCCGCGATCCGAGCGGAAAGTATGCAGCGTGTGACGTGACTGACGCTCAGCCATCACTAGCCAGAGTCAAACCGCAAGGGCGGCATCGCTCTTCTCACGCAGGCTGTAGACCCACCGCATCCGGGTAAAGTCATCAGTCAGAGTCAGAACATACTGACCCCAATCAGATAGGGACTCGACCGGAAGAGGACCGAGAAGGTCCGAGTGAACTAACTCGAGAGGCCGAAGCGCTCGGGAACGGGAGTCAGGGTAGGTGCATCGGTGCATCTTCCCCTGAGCGCAAAAGACACAGTCGGTCTTGGGTGGCTTCTCGAAAGAAGCCACGTCAAGACCGAGAGCTGGCTGTGTCCGAATGACCTTGGGCACAGTATCGGAGTCCACGTGACACAGACGGCAATGAAGCAACCGCTAGTGTTCCAGAGACAGAGTACCAGTGACAAAAACCCGAGCGGAGGAGGAAGGGGAGCAAGGGGAGGAGGTACGAGAGACGCGATACAGATCATCGACGACAGAGGAACGAAAGACAACACTGCGAATATCAGTAGCAGTCACAATCGCTGAGTCTGCCGTATGCTCCACTGAGAGACCAATCATTGTGCAGGCACTCACAGAAAGCAGGCTGAGCTCAAGATCATGCACAAACAGCACGTCAGAAAGGTACAAGGGGCCAGACGGACCGTCGCAACATACAACTCCAACACCATGGACTGGCAGGGACTGACCAGAGCCTGTACGGACGGAACGGACAGACGTGATAGGACCGAGAACAAAAAAATCACTACGACGACACGTCATGTGATGAGTGGCACCAGAATCGATGATCCAAGTGCCACCGGAGTCACGACTGGTGGACGTCACTGTACAACGGGCAACGGAACACTCGGCATCAGAGGGACGCTGAGCCGTCAATGGGGAGGAACGACGCAGGACACAAAGATGAGACTCATGAACCCAATCGGTGCAGTCAGGCCCATCATCATCACATGCTGACTGTGTCCCCCACACGTGTCGTCACGAGTCACAGGAACGGACGGACAGACAGTCTGTGGACCACCCGACGATGACAACACACTCGCACCTCCCTGAAAGGGGAGCACCAGAAGGTGTCGGAGCGCAGCGATGGTGCGGTCGCCTGGGTCCGGGTCGCTACTACTCACCGATTGAGAAGCACGAACAGCTGCAGTCGTGGCCGCCACGCGTCCGGAGGATGGCGAGGAGGACGTGCTAGACGTGGAACGGAGGGCGTCTGCAGCCTGGAGCCCACGAATAATCCGCGCCCAGTCGAGCGGCTGCTGGCACTCGGTGTAGCGATGGGTGCCACCACAGTTGTAGCAGTGAACAGAACATCCACTGGTACCACTGGAGGGCGACTACTGTTGTGACTGCTGCTGACCTGATCCACGTTTCCCCTTCTTCTTCTTCCCCTGAGCTGCTGCTGCAACACCTCGTGTCTGAGTGGGTGTGGGCAGGGCCGAAGAGGAGGAGGAAGACGAGGAAGTGATGGAGGATGGAGAAGGAGACTGTAGGAGGGAAGATGGTGGTGATGCGACAACTGCTGCAGCAAGGGAAGTCTCCTGATGGGCCACGGCTGCCTCGCGGGCTGAAGTCACCTGAAGGAAGAGCTGATGCACCCAAGGGAGAAGCTGCAGAGTGGCTGAAAAGGGCTCGAGGACAGCGTCACTTTACCGTGTGAAGATGTCGGTATACTCAAGGCGAACTCCGAGCATCATCGTATGGGACGCCCACAGCTGTGTGCCTCCGGAGGTCCCAAGGCGCGTGTAGATGCGCATGGCGCGTCGCTAGTAATCGGCTTCAGGCTCTGCAGGCCCCTGACGAAGAGAGTGGAAGTCACGAATGTGTGCTGCACGAGAGGCATGCGGCCAGCAGGGATAAGGCCAGGTCCCAACCTCGGCGTGGATCGGCGCCGGTGCCTATGCCGGGCTCGCCAAGGAAGGGGAGGAAGTCGACGACGGTCTCTCGCGGCATGGCATAGAGGAGTCTGCGCATCGCCCTGGCTGCTATCAGCACCTGCGCTGGGTCTGTAGGCTGATACGGGCTGTGGTAGTAGGGCCACACACCCTCTGAAGTAGCCCAAACCTGAAAGAGGATCTCCCAGCAGTCAAAGCCGTCTTCATTGATGTACCGTGGAGGCTGTGTCTCAAAGTCCTTGGGTTGCCGCTCTGTGGGGAGAGCAACCGCAGGCCGAGGGGGACGAGGGACGGGGAAGACTCCTGGAAGGGGATAGTCATCGGGATACTCGGGTGACGATCGCACCATAAGAATCCGAGGAGATCTGGTGCCCGTCTGCAGCTGACAGAGACGCTCCAGAAGAACTCGAATCTCATGATCTGGGGAGTCGTCCGTCATGCGTGGCATGAATGGATCATCATCCAACGGGTCAGAAGGTGGTGGGTCAGGTCGAGCTTCTGTAACGGGTGTCTGAGCCGACTGTTGTGTAGAGACCGCGACGCCGGCAGCTCCCTCGGAAACCTGCCGTGGGACTATGGACTGGCCACGTAGAAGCTCAGTCAGCGTACGGATGGCATCAGTCTGCTCCCGCTGTAGGCGACGCATCTCGACCTGCTGGCTCCGCAGGTCCTCAATAGCCTGCAAGCGTGGGCTCAGGACCCCGGAAGAGGAGGAGGAGGGATCACCTGTCGCCTTCCCCTTGTCCGGCGAGTCCATGTCGCCTCTCAGTATGGGTCGACAGACCAAGTTTGTCGAATTGCAAAAGCGTCAGCATTTCTCGAAGGGTTGAGACGCTGGGAATTTTTGACTGTCCGGCCAAAAATTTGGCCAAGTGTGGTGCTGACGTCAGCAAGTGGTTGCTGAAGTCAGCACGACCTGATGACGTCAGCAAGCAAAAATACTGACGTCGGCTCGATTTCCCTTTTTTCGTCTTCTCTCGCGGTTCTGCGCTAGCGTGCAGCCGCTCCGCGGCGGCTGCGCGGAAGCCGCGCGCAGGCTGCCCAACACCTTCCGGTCAGCTGCTGCTGCAGCTGTGCTGTCAGCTGCAGCAGTAGCTACGTGGCTGCGTGCGCAGCAGTGGCAGCAGCCGCTACGCAATGCCACTGCTGCTGCTGCTCGCTGCCGCCGCCGCGCGCTGCTATTGTTGCTTCTACTGCTGCGCTACTAGCTACTGCTGATCTACTACTGTCGCCGCGGCTGCCGCTATTGTTGCGCTATTGTTGCTGCCGCTGCTGCTGCTCTACTGTTGTCGTCGCTGCCGCCGCTCGCTGCTGTTGCCACAGCCGCCACTGCGGCTGCGGACGGCGGCTGCACCCGCTGCAGCCACCACGCGCTGCTGTAGCTGCTGCTACGGCGCTGCTACTGCTGCCGCTGCTGCCGTTGCTCCTGCTGCTGCTCTGCTGCTATGTTGCTACTGGCACTGTGGCAACGCCGTTGCTACGGTCTCACGTGATGTGTGTTGGCTGCGTCGACGGCGACCGGGCGTCGTCGACAGGCCCCAGTGGATCTGCTACAGCGATGACTCACTACTGCTGCTCTGCTGCGTCTCTACTGCACAGCTCAATGAGAACTGTCTCACTGCTCAGATACCATGAGAAAATGCAAGGAAGCTTCCCAGCAACACTCCCGTTGACCAGGCGTTAGTGCCTGATCAGACGGTGACGACAGTCACAAGTCGTGCACTCAACGGCGAGAGTTTGGCTAGGAGACACAAGGCAAAGTGTCTGAATGCTTCAATAGCATTTGCAGAGAGTGTTAACAAATGACAGGTCCATGGCCTAAATACTTGACGCGGCGCACAGCGGGTGTCGCACGCGGCAGTCCAAGAGCTGTCCTAAAACCGGCCCAAAACCACTGTTTTGGCCACAACTCTGCGCACACATGTCAGCATGCTACGCCGTCTTAACCTAGACGTGCAGGATCACAAGACGGACGCTACGACTGGTCACATGCATGCATCCATCATCAGACGGTGGACACACAATGCAAAAACATGCAAATCGGGCTCATGGCCAGTCTGCCGAAGAGACTCCTGCAGGCTTCAGGAAAACAGCAGGGAGTCCCGGTGTTGGTTTGTGTGGCTTCCACCCGTCACGACCGACACTGCTAGTTTACCGATATACCCACATTCGGGGTATATGGCAGAGGAGAGCGTGATGACACGACAGGCCTCCGGACTGCACCGAGACTTCTCCAGCACCTACGACAGCGCCGGCGAGACGCGGTCGTTGCGTTCCGGCAGCCATGTGGGCCTGTCAGGAGGTAGGAGAGTTTTCTCGGTGGGTTCAGACCCGTGCACCCGGTTGACTGTACCGGTGCGACGAGGAGACCCGATGGCTATTGTGGGGCTTCCGATGTTCGGAAAGCCGTCTGTGATGACTGGACGCTGATTCTGAGATTTTCTGGCACTGTTCCTATTTTCTCGGTGGTCGAGACCCGGGTACTCGGAGAGCTGTTCCGGTGCCTCGAGGAGACCACCGTTATTGTTATCGTGGTGTACGCAGTGTGTTCTCTCCCTTGACCCATTTCGGCTCAGCGGGGGTGACGGGGCCCGGTGCGGCTAGCTGCTGGCGCCCCTACTTAAGCCCGCTAGGGGCTCATTTGTAATCTCTCCTTGTTCTTTATATTCAGCATTCCAGACTTTGCCAAATTCTTGCCGTCTTGCATCGCACTCACACACAGAGCTCATGTTCGTTTTGCATGGGCCTGCATGCCCTAAAAATTATTTCTAATTTGGTATCAGAGCACAGGGGGGCGTGTGAGCAGCAGAAGCAGCAGCAGTGGGCGGAACGCGAAGAGAACGCGCCACGTGGCGCCACGCCGGCAGCAGCATGAGGGAGCGCGAAGCGACTGCACGAGAACGCCACAGGGGCGGTGAGCCACGCACAACAGCAGCCGCAGCAGCAGCAGCAGCAGCAGCGTGCAAAGCGAAAGGAAAAAAAAAAACAGAAGCAGCAGCAGCAGCGGCGGCAACATCAAGCAGCAGCAGCAGCAGCTGGTGCGCAGAGTAGCAGCAGCAGCAGCGGCGGAAGCAGCAGCAGCAGCAGCAATCGCAGCAGCTGCACCCGCCGCTGCAGCTGTTGCTGCTGGAGGGCCTCGCAGCCCTCCTGTGAGGGCTCCCGCCCCCTCGGACGGGCCCCCTCGTCCCCCATCAGGGGGCCCCTCCGAGGGGGGGAGCCCTTCGGCCCCTTTTCGCCCCCCCCCCTTCCCCTCCTTCTTAGGGGGGCCCTCGGAGGGCCCTGCCGAGCCCCTCCGAGGGGCCCTTCGGAGGGGGCCCGTTGGCCTCGTGGGCCCCCTCGGCCCCGTCGGCCCCGTCGGCCGACCGACGGAGGGGCCGGGTCAGAGGGGCGGCCAGGACCCCCCCCCNTCTTCCAACTACTTCCGCCGCGGTCGCTGCGGCTTTCATAGCTGCAATAACAGCATCAAAAGGCGGCGTGTCGACGACTACTTAGTCCGGCGGCTGCGCGAGAGATTAGACTTTCGCCCTCACAGCCGACAGCGGACTGTCGTCAGCACTGATCTCCGCTTCGAGACGCGTCGTGGACCGGCGTCTCCCTGAGGCCCGTGGATTGGTGCGCGCACTTCACCCCGTAGGATCGACGGCGGATTCGAGTCTTACCGTCTCCGAGGGCTGGGTCGTCTACCGCTTGGAGCAGCAGCCACACCTGCAGCCGCCACCCCTTCTCGTCTTGGAGCAGTCTTCGCTCCATTCGTGGCAGCAGCATTGGTCGCCGCAGCTAGTCAGACTCTCGTCTCCGGGTGTGCTGTATTAGTGCAGCTCTTCCCGTGTGGTCACGTTTGCTGACCCGGACGCCGTGACCTCCAGGAGTGATAGTACCTGCGGACCTCATTCTCTCCCGTGGCTTGGTGTTTACCACCGGGAGTAGGTGCTCTCGGCACCTATCCATCGTCCAGCGCACGAGATGAGTGCGCGGACGTGTGAGCAGGCGCCCTGCGCATTCGCCTGCTACTACTGTGGTGATGGACGTCATGGTTGGCGTCGCTGTTGGACGCGCCCTCCCGACTGGCATCCACCTTGGCTACAGCCTCGTCCGAGCCTGCGTCCTCCACAACATAGGGATATGCCGGCGTTGGTAGATCCCTTAGCTGGACCTCTGGCGAGCATATTCGCCGAGATCCCGGCCTACGGCAGACGGTGCAGCGGCTTTGTAACCTCGTTGTCACTGAGCGTGCTTTTGCTACTCGTTCGTCGACGGCCTCTTCGACCACATCTCCTCCATCATCTCCTCCTTCTTCATCCGATGGTGTCCCTTCAGCTTCACCTGCCAGCCAGTCCCAGGCTGACACCATCCTTTCGATCCTCCACTCTGCTGTGACCACGCCGCCACCCCGCGATGACCTGTCTTCCAGCAGTCGTTCCAGTCGAGTAACTCTGCGATGTCGTCGTCAGCGCTCCGCACGGCGTGCTCGCGCTGGTGTTGATACATCATCCACCTCCTCGACCTCCGTTGCTGTACCTGTCGAGGGGGAGTGTGGTCACCGCGCATTGCGTAATGCGACAGTAGCGACAGGATCCGCAGTTGGGTCGAGGGGGAGTGAGTCTGATCCCGACATAGAGGTCATGGTGCAGACTTGCGTATCATCGAGCTCGACTTCCACGTCCGCGCTGGATCCAGATCTTCTACAGCAGCAGCTTGCGTCAGGAGGTGTCCAGGCCCGGCGTCCCTGGGCGGTGCCACTCACGGCTCCTACCGGTGGCGGCCCGGCGGTGGCACACGGGTCCGGTACGGATCAGGATGCATCTTTGGGAGTTTTGGCTGAGTTTGTGCAGCAGGCTCACACGAGTCCGGCGGAGGTTCCAGTGCAGGAGATATGCGTGTCATCGAGGTCGACATCCACGCTGGGACAGGAGCCGGACGTTCTGCAGCAGCAGGTTTCATCACGAGGAGTGCAGGTCTCATGTGCCTTGGCGGTGCCACTTGCGACTCCGATCGATAGCGGCCTGGCGGTGGCACGTGAGTCCCGCGCGGATCGGGATACCCCACACGGATTTCCGGGGGCGTTGGCGCACGGGACTCATACTTGCCCGACAGTGGTCGCAGTACACGAGCAGAGTCGACCGGCTGGTCTGTTGGAGGTTGAGGCGTTCCTGAGAGCAGCAGTTCTCAGAGATGTCGCCGGGTCATATGCTGCTGCAGACACAGCAGGCTCCACCGTCTCATCTGCGCTACTTGTGGACCAACTTCAGCGTGAGGTGTCGTTCACGTTCCCATAGCCTCCGGGTTCCCGTACACACGGAGCAGCGATATACATGCCGGAGTCAGATGATGGTCCTCACTCTATCATCGAGCAGGTGGCAGCGACTAGTGTTCCCGGCGAGACAGTGCGTGAGCGCCAGCTGCGCTTGCTGGTCGCCTTGACGGGCATTGTCGAGCCGGAGCCCTACACACCTGTTTCCACTACGGCGGCAGTTGAGGACAGTGGTGCAGATCCCTACATGCAGATGGAGTCACCTCGTCAGCAGGAGCTGAGTTGTGCACCTCCGTGTTCACCTGCTAGTGACCTTGCTGATCACATGGATACTGAGAGTGGCAGTACCTGCACGGACGACGTTTCCACATGCTCTACGGACTCTGACGGCTCCTCCTTCTCCTTTTCTCTCGGCATGCAACCGCTCACTCCTCGCATGACAGACACGAGCTGTGATGTGGATGCGACACCTACAGCTGCATCCGATGTTCCAGCGTCTCGGCACATTGCGAGCTTGGTTGACCCCCAGGAGGATGCAGCAGCACCAGTTCCATCGTCTCCAGCAGCAGAGATGCAGATGGCACTGTACTCACGAGTTGTGCAGTCTGCATGTGTAGCATCCAGTGAGGCAGAGTTTATTCTACACCAGGTCGACATCCGCCACCTCGACATGTCCGAGGCAGATTACGCCGACCTGCAGGAGCGTGTAGTGATGCTGCAGCGGGAGATGATGGCAGCGCGTGAGCGATTCTCAGAGGACGGCAGCATCAGTATTATCGGCACGACCCCTGCGCCAGCAGCATCTGGCACACCTATGCTTGGGGAGCATCTTGTACGCGCTCCGAGTATGACGTCCGTTAGAGACAGTGTCAGAGGAGAGGTGAGCGTGCCTTCGGTTTCCGCCATCCTCGCTCCTGTCGACCCCATCATCGCTCCTCCTTCTGCTGCCGTCACGCACCTTCATCCACCCGACTCACCTGCCCCATCTTCATCTTCATCCGCGAGTGGTGATCCGGTTCGTCGTTCCAGCTCTCCTCCTCCGGCGGTACACCCCTGTGCCTCAGGGTGCTCTATCTGGCCTCCGAGGCCAGCTCTGCCACTTCATCCACGCACGCGTGCTGCTCGCCCATGCCCGTTCCTCCGACGTACACAGAAGCATCGCGGCAGTGCGGAGGCAGGAGAGACTATGAGTTGGGACCCTTGGCAGTCACGCGAGGACTGGCATACCCTAGGCGATGCAGATTCACGTGAGGAGTCGTAGCCGGAGACACCACTTCGTCTTTGAGGGAGGGAGTCGACTCACAGGTGACAGGGGGAGCTGTCTCTACATGATGGATACACTACATGACTCATCACCCAGGATCTCTTCAGCTACGACATCAGCATCTCCATCGAGGACATCGCTGCCATGTTCCTCTGCCCAGGGGGAGTGTTGTGTGGACCTCGACCTGACGCGACGCCATGGGAGATGCATGGCGAGGTCCATGCTCAGTTCTGAGGTGTGTTCTCCCCCCCTGACCCATTTCGGCTCAGCGGGGGTGACGGGGCCCGGTGCGGCTAGCTGCCGGCGCCCCTACTTAAGCCCGCTAGGGGCTCATTTGTAATCTCTCCTTGTTCTTTATATTCAGCATTCCAGACTTAGCCAAATTCTTGCCGTCTTGCATCGCACTCACACACAGAGCTCATGTTCGTTTTGCATGGGTCTGCATGCCCTAAAAATTATTTCTAATTCCCGGCAGCGTCCGGGACTCTGGAACGGTAGTCGGCCAGCTCCAAGCTGGTAGTCCGCCACCCGTCGTCCCTACGATGTCACCAGGGCCCGCCTCAGGGATATGCCGAGTATGGACACGGCCGAGTGGTCACAATAGATTGTACAAGAACGTCACAAATCACAACAAAGGGACGGTCTACGCACCACCGATCACGCTCACGACGTCGTGCAGGTGACGACACTACGGCCGGGTCCTCGTCGCCTCAATTTGCGGGTACAGCACGTCAACCCTCGGTAAGCGTTTCCCCTCCCGCTTCTCCCGACGGTCCCCAACCTCGCGTCGTCATCACCGGCGACATTAGCCTCTCCCAACTTTGGGTGGCATTGTTAGAGGACGCCACCGCTCTGTCTGACACGTTCACACGTGCGACCCCTAATGTACTAGACGCTGCCGCTACCACCGCAACGACATTTGTAGCAACAACTCGAGTCTCACGTGCCCCTGCCGCCACGGCAGCCGGCAGGGCCGCCGAGACCTACACAAGGACAGCGGTGGTGCTTGGCCCCGTTGCTGCCGCAGCTCCTGGCATAGGCACACAGCTTGCATCTTCCCTGAGAGCACTGATGGGCCCAGCAATCATCCATACTGCAGGGTAACTTTCAGTGAAAATCAAGTAATACCACTTCTCCTGCGTGTGTGGTTTGATTCACCCTGATGTAAACGGCAAGAGTCCAGAGGGAAGAAGAAAACAAGCACAGGAAGATCACTCAAAGCAGTCTACGTAGGGCCACAATTGGGTGGGCACCTTCTTTACTTTGGGCCCCTTCTTGATCCGACGCAAAAACGGCATGCGGGCGAGGGTTCTCGGCAGTTCCTCCACACGTTTGCAAGCACTCACATCGAGCTCGCGCAGGCCCGGCAGCACCGTGTGCAGAGCCGTGGGGGGTTTCCATCCCTGCGAGAGCTTATACTGAATGTACAGACACTCGAAATCCGTCTCTTCCTCTGGCAGACTGCCCAAGGAGGGCGCGTCGACGCACAGCGTCTCCACAGAAGGCGGGAAATGGCCCGCCCAGTCCCACGCCATGCAATAAAGCTCTGGTGCACGCAGGCGGAGCCAGCGGAGTCGTGGCCACGCGCCCTGCGGGGCCCACCCAGGCCCGTCGACGAGTGACTCCTGCACCCTCAGGTCAAGGGTCAGGCGGAGGAGGCCCGGCAGGCGCTGGGCCCACGTCTGGTGCACGTCCGAGATCATGCGCACCTCGAGCTCCAGCTCCAAGAGGCCGGGCATCTCCCCTCCCAGCGCCCACCGGCTCACAGGCTCGCACAGCCGCAGCCGCCGCAGGTGCTGCGCGAAGAAGTTCGAAGGGAACAGCCCGCGGGGGAAGGGGATCTCCGTGTAGAACTCCTCCTCCGCGGACAGCGTCTGGAAGATCTGCAGGCTCGTGAGGCGCGAGAGGGCCTGCATCTGGATGGCCGCCTGGAGGGGGTTGACGTTGCACAGGACGAGCTCCCTCACGGCCCCCTCCTCAAGCCCTGTGAGCCGCAGGTCGAAGTCGTCCGAGAACGAGCCTCCGACCTCCCCGTCCACCCACACGCTGCGCACGTGGTGGAGAGGCGTGAGACCGAACTCCGGAGGAGGCAGTGCGGTGTCGGGCACACGAACCTCCTCCAGGTGCTCGAGCGAGGCTGCGCTCTCCACGTTCAGGCCCTCGGGCCGGTTCCTCGACCTGGTCACGACCACCAGCTTCCTCAAGCCCGGGCAGCCGGCCAGGTCCCCGCCGACAAATGACACGTCCGCATTGATGTCGGCATGTAGTTCCGTGAGGGAGGGGAGACCCACCAGCGGCAGCACCGCCCTCTCCTGCGTCCGCACGCAAAGGCTCTTCAGAGCCGGCAGGCTGAAGTCAAGCCGATCCCGCGCCACGATCGCGATGCAGACGGACACCTGCAGCCGCTCCAGTGCAGGCATCCCGGCCACCAAGCCAAAGTTGAAGACTTCAGACTCCCGTTCCAGGGTTAGCTCCCGCAGCCGCACCATGCCCGTAAGGCTCGGCAGCCTCACTGGCACCTCGAATAGAGCCAACGTCCTCAAGTTTCTCAGCCGCTCAACCTGCAGCACCGTCAGCGTCATCTCCACTTCCACCCCTCCACCACCAGCTGCCCCTCCTTCTCCTGCTGCTGCTGCTGCCGCTGCTGCTGCTGCTGCTAGGGCGGCGGCTGCTGCTGCTCCTGCCCCTCCTCCTCCTCCTCCTCCTCCTCCTCCTCCTCCTCCCTCTCCTCCTTCTCCTGCCCCTCCCGCGCCTGCTGCTAATGCTGCTGCTGCAACTGCTGCAACTCCTCCGGGTATGGCTTGGAGATGACGGAACAATTCGTCCACATGCTCCTCGTGCTCTTCCTCCTTGCATCTAGGCCGGTTCCCCAGCTTCAGCTCCTCAAGCTTTGGCAGAGCGGCTGCACGGCGCACCACGGCGTTCAGCTCCTCCTGTGTGGCCGGCCCTGGACTGACTCCCAACTGTGTCAGCTCCGTCTGTCGTGTCCAGGCCAACGCTAGCGCACGGTTCCGATTTCCTTCTGAGTTTGCCGCACCGGCCCCCTCCCCCTCCCCATCCTCCTCCTCCTCGCCGTCTCCGCCAGCAACACCCGCGTGCCCGCCCTCTGCCGCTGCACGCACTGCTTCGTCCCTTTCACCCTCCCCCCTTCCATCCCGTCCGGCCCGCTCTTCTCCTTCCCCATCCCCATCGCCCTCTTCCTCCGCTCCATCACTGCCTCCCTCCCCGCCATCAGTATCTGCTTCCTGTAGCAACTCAGCAGCTTCATCTCCATCCACCGTCTCCCACTCATCCTCGTCGTCGTCATCCTCATCGCCATCCTCATCATCATCGTCATCCTCCTCATCATCATCATCCTCCGAGTTGTCTTCCCCCTCATCCCCTTCCCCTCCATCTTCCTCCTCCTCTATCCCCTCGTCCTCCTCATCCTCACCACCTAAGGCAGCATCTACCAGCAGGCACGTCCTCGCATCAATCTCCAAGCCCTCCAGCCCCGTCGACCTGCACAGGCACGAACGTGCGGCCGCCAGCGCCCACGGCTGCCACCGACGATGCACAAACGCCACGTGCGACAGCTCACACACGTGCTCCGACCCCACCACAAACTCCACGCACGCCTCGTAGTGCCCCGGCCGCGCCGCCCGCTCCGGGTCGGACGGCCGGGGCAGCTCCATGACGAGCTCCACGCGCCGCAGCGCGCCGGGCTCAAACGTGCGCAGCAGCGCGTGAGGCCTGCGCAGGGGCAGGCGCACCGTCTGGTGGTCCCATCGGCAGCGGGCGACGCGCTGCCCCGTGGCGCGGCTGCACCGCCGCAGCAGC
This sequence comes from Penium margaritaceum, assembly GCA_023375785.1. Lineage (NCBI taxonomy): Eukaryota > Viridiplantae > Streptophyta > Zygnematophyceae > Desmidiales > Peniaceae > Penium > Penium margaritaceum. The sequence goes on along the minus strand of SZWC01001597.1, from coordinate 12,507 downwards.
AGCAGGGTGGACACGGGCAGGCAGCGGCACACGCGGTGGAACAGCTCCTCCGGCAGGGCGGAGAGCAGGTCCTCGGGCTTGTCCTGAAGCTCGGGCCTCTCGGCCTGCGAGTGGTTTGGTCAGGGGGGTGTGGTGTGAACAACCCGGCGACGTTAGCTTGGCCTGGTGTTGGCAGGGCTTTCGCCTCATGTTCAGCTCCCGAAAAGGAGCCTGGAGAGCATGGGAGAAGGGGAGGGCAAGGCAGAGGCGGTGAGCAAGGGAGAGGGGGTGAGCAAGGGAGAGTGGGAGAGCAAGGGTTTGGGAGGCCCAGGAAGAAACAGGGACATGGAGAGGAGGAAGAGGGTACCACAGCAGGCACAGAAGGAGGATGAGGGGGAGAGGGGAGACTGGAGAGGGGGAGAGGGACAGAGGCAGAGAGCAGAAGAGAAATGTGAGGGAGTAAATGAAAAGTCAGACAAGAACCGGGGGGG
>SZWC01001596.1:260909-276026 GCA_023375785.1 Penium margaritaceum | reverse complement strand
TTGTGCGCAATGTCTTGACAAAGTTGGCATGTGCCACTGACCATGACCACAAATGTATCCAAGTGACTTTTACTTCTATTGATCATAACACGAGTCAGCCACAGTCAGAGTGTCCAATCACAGTGCACATGTACTAGACATGATCTTGCAGGTTCAAACAAGGTAGAATACTGGTGGCTCGGTGTGGCTATTGTGCACAATGCCTTGACAAAGTTGACATGTGCCACTGACAATGACCCCAAATGTTTACCAAGTGACTTCAACTTCTACGAACCGTAGCAGGAGTCATCCACCGTCAGAGAGCCTAATCATAGTTCAGATGTACTAGGCATGACCTTGCAGGTATAAACAAGGGAAAAAACCGATGGCTTGGCACGGCTATTGTGCCCAATGCCTTTGCAAAGTTGGCATGTGCCACTGACAATGACCACAAAGTTTACCAAGTACCTTGAACGGCTGTGAATCATAACACAAGTCAGCCACAGTCAGATTGTCCAATCATAGTGCAGATATAATGGTCATGACCTTACAGGTATAAACAAGGTACAATACTGGTGGTTTGGTGTGGCTATTGTGTGCAATGCCTTGACAAAATTGGCATCTGCCACTGACCATGACCAAAAAAGTATCCAAGTGACTTTTATTTCTGTTTATCATAACACGAGTCAGCCACAGTCAGAGTGCCCAATCACAGTGCAGATGTACTAGGCATGATCTTGCAGGTACAAACAAGGTAAAATACTGGTGGCTCGGTGTGGCTATTGAGCGCAATGCCTTGACAAAGTTGGCATGTGCCACTGACCATGACCACAAATGTATCCAAGTGACTTTTACTTCTATTGATCATAACACAAGTCAGCCACGGTCAGAGTGTCCAATAACAGTGCAGACTTACTGGGCATGATCTTGCAGGTGCAAAAAGGGTACAATACGGGTAACTCGGTGTGGCTATTCTGCGCAATGCCTTGAAAACGTTGGCATGTGCCACTGACCATGACCACAACGTTTACCAAGTACCTTAAAGGGTTATGAATCATAACACAAGTCAGCCACGGTTAGAGTGTCCAATCACAGTGGAGATATACTGGGCATGACCTTGCAGGTAAAAATGAGGTAGAATACCGGTGGCTCGGTGTGGCTATTGTGTGCAATGCCTTGGCAAAGTTGGCATGTGCCACACACCATGACCACAAACGTATCCAAGTGTCTTTTACTTCTATTGATCATAACACGAGTCGGCCACGGTCAGAGTGTCAAATCACATTGCACATCTAATATGCATGACCTTGCAGGTATAAACAAGGTGAAAAACCAGTGGCTTGGCACGGCTATTGTGCGCAATGCACTGACAATGTTGGCATGTGCCACGGACCATGACCACAAATGTATCCAAGTGACTTTTGCTTCTATTGATCACAACACGAGTCAGCCACAGTCAGAGTGTCCAATCACAGTACAGATGTACTAGGCATGATCTTGCAGGTGCAAACAAGGTATAATACTAGTGTCTTGGCACCGTTTTTGTGCGCAATGCCTTGACAAAGTTGGCATGTGCCACTGACAATGACCACAAAGTTTACCAAGTACCTTAAAAGGCTATGAATCATAACATGAGTCAGCCACGGTCTAAGTGTCCAATAATAGTGCAGGTATACTAGGAATGACCTTGCAGGTATAAACAAGGTAGAATACTGGTTGCTCGGTGTGGCTATTGTGCGCAATGCCTTGACAAAGTTGGCATGTGCCACTGACCATCACCACAAATGTATCCAAGTGACTTTTACTTCTATTGATCATAAAACGAGTCAGCCACAGTCAGAGTGTCCAATCATTGTGTAGATGTACTAGGCATGGTCTTTCAGGTATAAACAAGGTAGAATACTGGTGGCTTGGTGTGGCTATTGTTCGCAATGCCTTGACAAAGTTGGCATGTGCCACTGACCACGACCACAAATTTTACCAAGTGACTTTAACATATACGAATCGTAACACGAGTCGTAACACGAGTCAGCCACGGTCAGAGTGCCCAATCACAGTTCAGATGTACTAGGTATGACCGTGCAGGTATGAACAAGGTAAAAAACCAGTGGCTTGGCACAGCTATTGTGCGCAATGCCTTGACAAAGTTGGCATGTGCCGCTAACCATGACCACAAACTTTACCAAGTACATTAAACGGCTATGAATCATAACACGAGTAAGCCACAGTCAGAGTGTTCAATCATAGTACAGATATACTGGGCATGACCTTGCAGGTATAAACAAGGTATAATACTGGTGGCTTGGTGTGGCTATTGTGCGCAATGCCTTGACAAAGTTAGCATGTGCCACTGACCGTGACCACAAATGTATCCAAGTGACTTGTACTTCTATTGATCATAACAGGAGTCAGCCACGGTCAGAGTGTTTAATCATAGTGCAGATGTACTGGGCATGACATTGCGGGTACAAACAAGGTAGAATACTGGTGGCTCGATATGGCTATTGTGTGCAATGCCTTAACAAAGTTGGCATGTGCCACTGACCATGACCACACAGTTTACCAAGTGAATTTAACTTATACAAATCGTAACACAAGTCAGCCACGGTCAGAGTGCCCAATCACAGCGTACATCTAGTATTCTTGACCTTGAAGGTATAAAAAAGGTAAAAACCGGTGGCTTGGAACGGCTATTGTACGCAATGCCTGGACAAAGTTGGCATGTGCCACTGACCATGACCACAAAGTTTACCAAGTACATTAAACGGCTATGAATCATAACACGAGTCAGCCACGGTCGGAGTGTCCAATCACAGTGCAGATATACTGGGCATGACCTTGCAGGTATAAACAAGGTAAAAACCGGTGGCCCGGTGTGGCTATTGTGCTCAATTCCTTGACAAAGTTGGCATGTGCCACTGACCATGACCACAAATGTATCCAATTGACTTTTACTTCTGTTGATCATAACACGAGTCATCCACGGTCAGAGTGTCGAATCACAGTGCAAATCTAATATGCATGACCTTGCAGGTTTAAACAAGGTAAAAACCCGGTGGCTTGGTACGACTATTTTGTGTAATGCCTTGACAAAGTTGGCAGGTACCACTGACCATGACCACAAAGTTTACCAAGTACCTTAAACGGATATGAATCATCACACGAGTCAGCCACGGTCAGAGTATCCAATCATAGTGCACATCTAATATGCATGACCTTGCAGGTATAAACTGGGGAAGAAACCGGTATCTTGGCATGGCTATTATGCCCAATGCCTTGACAAAATTGGCATGTGCCACTGACCATGACCACAAAGTTTACCAATAACCTTCAACGGCTATGAATCATAACACGAGTCAGCCACGGTCAAAGTGTCATATCACAGTGCAGATATTCTTGAAATGATCTTGCAGGTTCAATCAAGGTAGAATACTGGTAGATCGATGTGGCTATTGTGCGCAATGCCTTGACAAAGGTTGCATGTGCCATTGACCATGAGCACAAAGTTTACCAAGTGACCTTAACTTTTACGAATCACAACACGAGTCAGCCACGGTTAGAGTGTCCAATCACAGTGCAGATGTACTAGGCATGATCTTCAACGTGCAAACAAGGTAGAGTACTCGTGGCCCGGTGTGGCTATTGTGCACAATGCCTTGACAAAGATGGCATGTGCCACTGACCATAACCACAAATATATCCAAGTGTCATTAACTTCTATTGATCATAATATGAGTCAGCCACGGTCATAGTGTCCAATCACAGTGTAGAAGTAATAGACATGATATTGCAGGTGCAAACAAGGTATAATGACGGTGGCTCGGTGTGGCTATTATGCGCAATGCCTTGACAAAGTTGGCATGTGCCACTGCTCATGACCACAAAGCCTACCAGGTACCTTAAACGACTATGAATCATAACACGAGTCAGCCACAGTTAGAGTACCCAATCACAGTGCAGATATACTAGGAATGATCTTGCAGGTGCAAACAAGGTATAATACTGGTGGCTCGGTCTGGCTATTGTGCGCAATGCCTTGCCAAAGTTGGCATGTGCCATTGACCATGACCACAAATGTATCCAAGTGACTTTTACTTCTATTGATCATAACACGAGTGAGCCACGGTCAGAGTGTCCAATCATAGTGCAGATGTACTAGGCATGACCTTGCTGGTACAAACAAGGTAGAATACAGGTGGCTCGGTGTGGCTATTGTGCGCAATGCCTTGACAAAGTTGGCATGTGCCACTGACCATGACCACAAAGTTTACCAAGTGACTTTAACTTCTACGAATCCTAACACGAGTCAGCCACGGCCAGAGTGCCCAGTCACAGTTCAGATGTACTAGGCATGACCTTGCATGTATAAACAATGTAAAAACCCGGTGGCTTGGCACGGCTAATGTGCGCAATGCCTTGACAATGTTAGCATGTGCCACTGACCATGACCACAAAGTTTACCAAGTACATTAAACCGCTATGAATCATAACACGAGTCAGCCAAGGTGAGAGTGTCCAGTCACAGTACAGATATACTGGGCATGACCTTGCAGGTATAAACAAGGTAAAGAAATGGTGGCCCGGTGTGGCTATTGTGCGCAATGCCTTGACAAAGTTGGCATGTGCCACTGACCATGACCACAAATGTATCCAAGTGACTTTTACTTCTATTGATCATAACACGAGTGAGCCACGGTCAGAGTGTCCAATCATAGTGCAGATGTACTAGGCATGACCTTGCTGGTACAAACAAGGTAGAATACAGGTGGCTCGGTGTGGCTATTGTGCGCAATGCCTTGACAAAGTTGGCATGTGCCACTGACCATGACCACAAATGTATCCAAGTGACTTTTACTTCTATTGATCATAACACGAGTGAGCCACGGTCAGAGTGTCCAATCATAGTGCAGATGTACTAGGCATGACCTTGCTGGTACAAACAAGGTAGAATACAGGTGGCTCGGTGTGGCTATTGTGCGCAATGCCTTGACAAAGTTGGCATGTGCCACTGACCATGACCACAAATGTATCCAAGTGACTTTTACTTCTATTGATCATAACACGAGTGAGCCACGGTCAGAGTGTCCAATCATAGTGCAGATGTACTAGGCATGACCTTGCTGGTACAAACAAGGTAGAATACAGGTGGCTCGGTGTGGCTATTGTGCGCAATGCCTTGACAAAGTTGGCATGTGCCACTGACCATGACCACAAATGTATCCAAGTGACTTTTACTTCTATTGATCATAACACGAGTGAGCCACGGTCAGAGTGTCCAATCATAGTGCAGATGTACTAGGCATGACCTTGCTGGTACAAACAAGGTAGAATACAGGTGGCTCGGTGTGGCTATTGTGCGCAATGCCTTGACAAAGTTGGCATGTGCCACTGACCATGACCACAAATGTATCCAAGTGACTTTTACTTCTATTGATCATAACACGAGTGAGCCACGGTCAGAGTGTCCAATCATAGTGCAGATGTACTAGGCATGACCTTGCTGGTACAAACAAGGTAGAATACAGGTGGCTCGGTGTGGCTATTGTGCGCAATGCCTTGACAAAGTTGGCATGTGCCACTGACCATGACCACAAATGTATCCAAGTGACTTTTACTTCTATTGATCATAACACGAGTGAGCCACGGTCAGAGTGTCCAATCATAGTGCAGATGTACTAGGCATGACCTTGCTGGTACAAACAAGGTAGAATACAGGTGGCTCGGTGTGGCTATTGTGCGCAATGCCTTGACAAAGTTGGCATGTGCCACTGACCATGACCACAAATGTATCCAAGTGACTTTTACTTCTATTGATCATAACACGAGTGAGCCACGGTCAGAGTGTCCAATCATAGTGCAGATGTACTAGGCATGACCTTGCTGGTACAAACAAGGTAGAATACAGGTGGCTCGGTGTGGCTATTGTGCGCAATGCCTTGACAAAGTTGGCATGTGCCACTGACCATGACCACAAATGTATCCAAGTGACTTTTACTTCTATTGATCATAACACGAGTGAGCCACGGTCAGAGTGTCCAATCATAGTGCAGATGTACTAGGCATGACCTTGCTGGTACAAACAAGGTAGAATACAGGTGGCTCGGTGTGGCTATTGTGCGCAATGCCTTGACAAAGTTGGCATGTGCCACTGACCATGACCACAAATGTATCAAAGTGACATTTACTTCTATTGATCATAACACGAGTCAATCACGGCCAGAGTGTCCAATCACAGTGCACATCTAATATGCATGATCTTGCAGGTATAAACTGGGGAAGAAACCGGTATCTTGGCATGGCTATTATGCCCAATGCCTTGACAAAGTTGGCATGCGCCACTGACCATGACCACAAAGTCTACCAATTGACTTTAACGTCTACAAATTGTAGCATGAGTCAGCCACAGTCAGAATGCCCAATCACAGCGTACATCTAATATGCATGACCTTGCAGGAATAAACAAGGAAAAAAACTGGTGGCTTGGCACGGATACTGTGCGGAATGCCTTGACAAAGTTGGCATGTGCCACTGACCATGACCACAAAGTTTACCAATAACCTTCAACGGCTATGAATCATAACACGAGTCAGCCACGGTCAAAGTGTCATATCACAGTGCAGATATACTTGATATGATCTTGCAGGTTCAATCAAGGTAGAATACTGGTAGACCGATGTGGCTATTGTGCGCAATGCCTTGACAAAGGTTGCGTGTGCCATCGACCATGACCACAAAGTTTACCATGTGACCTTAACTTCTACGAATCATAACACGAGTCAGCCACAGTTAGAGTGTCCAATCACAGTGCAGATGTACTAGGCATGATCTTCAAGGTGCAAACAAGGTAGAGTACTCGTGGCCCGGTGTGGCTATTGTGCACAATGCATTGACAAAGTTGGCATGTGCCACTGACCATGACCACAAATATATCCAAGTGACTTTAACTTCTATTGATCATAATATGAGTCAGCCACGGTCATAGTGTCGAATCACAGTGCAGATGTACTAGACATGATATTGCAGGTGCAAACAAGGTATAATGACGGTGGCTTGGTGTGCCTATTATGCGCAATGCCTTGACAAAATTGGCATGTGCCACTGCTCATGACCACAAAGCCTACCAAGTACCTTAAACGACTATGAATCATAACACGAGTCAGCCACACTTAGAGTACCCAATCACAGTGCAGATATACTGGGAATGATCTTGCAAGTGCAAACAAGGTATAATACTGCTGGCTCGGTGTGGCTATTGCGCGCAATACCTTGCCAAAGTTGGCATGTGCCATTGACCATGACCAGAAATATATCCAAGTGACTTTTACTTCTATTGATCATAACACGAGTGAGCCACGGTCAAAGTGTCCAATCATAGTGCAGATGTACTAGGCATGACCTTGCTGGTACAAACAAGGTAGAATACAGGTGGCTCGGTGTGGCTATTGTGCGCAATGCCTTGACAAAGCTGGCATGTGCCACTGACCATGACCACAAAGTTTACCAAGTGACTTTAACTTCTACGAACCCTAACACGAGCCAGCCACGGCCAGAGTGCGCAGTCACAGTTCAGATGTACTAGGCATGACCTTGAAGGTATAAACAATGTAAAAACCCGGTGGCTTGGCACGGCTAATGTGCGCAATGCCTTGACAATGTTGGCATGTGCCACTGACCATGACCACAAAGTCTACCAAGCGACTTTACCTCCTACAAATCGTAACATGAGTCAGCCACAGTCAGAGTTCCCAATCACATCGTACATCAAATATGCATGACCTTGCAGGATTAAACAAGGTAAAAAGCCAGTGCCTTGGCACGGCTATTGTGCGTAATGCCTTGACAAAGTTGGCATGTGCCGCTGACCATGACAACAAAGTTTACCAAGTACCTTAAACGGCTATGAATCATAACACGAGACAGCCACCGTCAGAGTGTCCAATCACAGTGCATATATACTTGATATTATCTTTTAGGTGCAAACAAGGTAGAATACTCGTGGTTTGGTGTGGCTATTATGCACAATGCCTTGACAAAGTTGGCATGTGCCACTGACCATAACCACAAATGTATCCAAGTGACTTTTACTTCCATTCATTATAACACGAGTCAGCCACGTTCAGAGTGTTCAATCACAGTGCAGTTCTACTAGGCATGGTCTTGCAGGTGGAGAAAAGGTATAACACCGGTGGCTCGGTGTGGCTATTGTGCGCAATGCCTTGACAAAGTTGGCATGTGCCACTGCCCATGACCACAAAGTTTACCAAGTACCTTAAACGATTATGAATCATTACACGAGTCAGCCACGGTCAGAATACCCAATCACAGTGCAGATATACTGGGCATGATCTTGAATGTGCAAAGAAGGTATAATCCCGGCGGTTCGGTGTGGCTATTGTGCGCAATGCCTTGACAAAGTTGGCATGTGTCACTGCCCATGACCACAAAGTTTACCAAGTACATTAAGTGGCTATGAGTCATAACACGAGGCAGCCACAGTCAGAGTGTCCAATCACAATGCAGATATACTAGGCATGACCTTGCAGGTATAAGTAAGGTAAAAAACCGGAAGCCCGGTGTGGCTATTGTGCGCAATGCCTTGACAAAGTTGGCATGTGCCACTGGCCATGACAACAAATGTATCCAAGTGAAGTTTACTTTTATTGATCATAACACGAGTCAGCCACGGTCAAAGTGTCCAATTACAGTGCACATCTGAAATGCATTTCCTTGCAGCTATAAACAAGGAAAAAAATTGACGGCTTGGCACGGCTATTGTGTGCAATGCCTTGACAAAGTTGGAATGTGCCATTGACCATGACCACAAAGTTTACCAAGTACCTTAAACGGCTTTGAATCATAACACAAGTCAGCCACGGTCAGAGTGTCTGATCACAGTGCACATCTAATATGCATGACCTTGCAGGTATAAACAGGGGAAAAAACCGGTGTCTTGCCACGGCTAGTGTGCGCAATGCCTTGACAAAGTTTGCATGTGCCATTGACCATGACCACAAAGTCTACCAAGTGACTTTAACTTATAGGAATCATAACATGAGTCAGCCACAGTCAGAGTACCCAATCACAATGCACATCTACTATGCATGACCTTGCAGGTATAAACAAGGTAAAAAACTGGTGGCTTGGCACGGCTATTGTGCGCAATGCCTTGACCAAGTTGGCATGTGCCACTGAACATGATCACAATGTTTACCAAGTACCTTAAACTTCTACGAATCATAACACGAGTCAGCCACAGTCAGAGTGCCCAATCACAGTGCAGATATACTGGGCATGATCTTGCAGGTATAAACAAGGTAGAATACTAGTGGCTCGGTGTGGCTATTGTGCGCAATGCCTTGACAAAGTTGGCATGTACCACTGACCATGACCACACAGTTTACCAAGTGACTTTAACTTCTACGAATCGTAACACGTGTCAGCCACGTTCAGAGTACCCAATCACAGTGCACATATACTAGGCATGATCTTGTCGGTGTAAACAAGGTAGAATACGGGTGGCTTGGTGTGGCTATTGTGCGTAATGCCTTGACAAAGTTGGCATGTGGCACTGACCATGACCACAAAGTTTACCAAGTACCTTAAACGGCTATGAATCATAACACGAGTCAGCCACGGTCAGAGTGTCCAATCACAGTGCACATCTAATATGCATGACCTTGCAGGTATAAACAGGGGAAAAAACCAGTGCCTTGGCACGGCTAGTGTGCGTAATACCTTGACAAAGTTGTCATGTGGCACTGACCATGACCACAAAGTCTACCAAGTGACTTTAACGTCTACGAATCGTAACACGAGTCAGCCACAGTCAGAGTGTCCAATCACAGCGCACATCTAATACGCATGACCTTGCAGGTATAAACAAGGTTAAAACCAATGGCTTGGCACGGCTATTGTGCGCAATGCCTTGACAAAGTTGGCTTGTGCCAGTGACCATGACCACAAAGTTTACCAAGTACCTTAAACTTCTACGAATCATAACACGAGTCAGCCACGGTCAGAGTGCCCAATCATAGTGCAGATATAGCGGGCATGATATTGCAGGTATAAACAAGGTAGAATACTGGTGGCTCCATGTGGCTATTGTGCGCAATGCATTGACAAATTTGGCATGTGCCACTGATTATGACCACAAAGTTGACCAAGTGACTTTAACTTCTACAAATCGTAACACGTGTCAGCCACGGTCAGAGTACCCAATCCCAGTGCACATGCACTAGGCATGATCTTTCCGGTGTAAACAATGTAGAATACTGGTGGCCTTGTGTGGCTATTCTGCGTAATGCCTTGACAAAGTTGGCATGTGCCACTGACCATGACCACAAAGTTTACCAAGTACCTTAAACAGCTATGAATCATAACACGAGTCAGCCACGGTCAGAGTGTCCAATCACAGTGCAGATATGCAGTGTATGACCTTGCAGGTATAAACAGGGTAGAATAATGGTGGCTTGGTGTGACTATTGTGCGCAATGCCTTTACAAAGTTGGCATGTGCCACTGACCATGACCACAAATGTATCCAAGTGACTTTTACTTCTAATGATCAGAACACAAGTCAGCTACGGTCAGAGTCTCCAATCACAATGCACCTCTAATGTGCATGACTTTGCAGGTATAAACAAGGTAAAAAACCGGTTTCTTGGCATGGCCATTGTGCGCAATGCCTTGACAGAGTTGGCATGTGCCACTGACCATGACCTTAAAGTTTACCAAGTACCTTAAACGGATATGAATCATAACACGAGTCAGCCACGGTCAGAGTGTCCAATCATAGTGCACATCTGATATGCATGACCTCGCAGGTATAAACAAGGGAAAAAACTGGTGTCTTGGCACGGCTATTGTGCGCAATGCATTGACAAAGTTAGCATGTGCCACTGACCATGACCAAAAAGTCTACCTAGTGACTTTAACATCTACAAATTGTAAGACAGGTTAGCCACAGTCAGAGTGCCCAATCACAGCGTACATCTAGTATGCATGACCTTGCAGGAACAAACAAGGTAAGAAACCGGCTATTGTGCGCAATGCCTTCACAAAGTTGACATGTGCCACTGACAGTGACCACAAAGTTTACCATGTACCTTAAACGGCTATGAATCATAGCACGAGTCAGCCACGGTCAGAGTATCGAATCACAGTGCAGATGAACTAGGCATATTGTACAGGTGCAAACAAGGTAGAATACTGGTGGCTCCGTTTGGCTATTGTGCGCAATGCCTTGACAAAGTTGGCATGTGCCACTGACCTTGACCACAAATATATCCAAGTGAATTTTACTTCTATTGATAATAACACGAGTCAGCCGCGGTCAGAGTGTCCAATCACATAGCAGATGTACTAGGCATGATCTTGCAGGTTAAAAAAAGGTAGAATACTGGTGGCTCGGTGTGGCTTTTGTGCGCAATGCCTTGACAACAATGGCATGTGCCACTGAACATGACTACAAAGTTTACCAAGTGACTTTAACCTCTACGAATCGTAACACTAGTCAGCCACGATCAGAGTGCCCAATCACAGGGTACATGTAATATGCATGACCTTGCAGGTATAAACAAGGTAAAAAACCGGTGGCTTGGTACGGCTATTGTGCGCAATGCCTTGAAAAAGTTGGCATGTGCCACTGCCATGACCACAAAGTTTACCAAGGACATTAAACGGCTTTGAACCATAACACGAGTCAGCCACGGTCATAGTGTCCAATTTCAGTGCAGATATACTTGATATGATCTTGCAGGTTCAAACAAGGTAGAATACTGGTAGANCTTAACTTATACGAATCATAACACGAGTCAGCCACAATCAGAGTGTCCAATCACAGTGCAGGTGTACTAGGCATGATCGTGAAGGTGAAAACAATGTAGAATACTCGTGGCCCGGTGTGGCTATTGTGCGCAATGCCTTGACAAAGTTGGCATGTGCCACTGACCATGACCACAAATATATCAAAGTGACTTTTACTTCCATTTATCATAACACGAGTCAGCCATGGTCAGAGTGTCCAATCACAGTGCACATCTAACATGCAGGACCTTGCAGGTATAAACAGGGGAAAAAACTGGTGTCTTGGTACGGCTATTGTGCGCAACTCATTGACAAAGTTGGCATGTGGCACTGACCATGACCACAAAGTGTACCAAGTACCTTAAACGGCTACGAATCATAACACGAGTCAGCCATGGTCGGAGTGTCCAATCACAGTGCAGATATACTTGATAAGATCTTGCAGGTTCAAACGAGGTAGAATACTTGTACATTGGTGTGGCTATTGTGCGCAATGCCTTGACAAAGGTGGCCTGTCACACTGACCATGACCACAAAGTTTACCAAGTGACCTTAACTTATACGAATCATAACAAGAGTCAGCCACGGTCAGAGTGTCAAATCACAGTGTAGATGTACTAGGCATGATCTTGTAGGTGCAAACAAGGTAGAATACTCGTGGTTTGGTGTGTCTATTATGCACAATGCCTTGACAAAGTTGGCATGTGCCACTGACCATGACCACAAATGTATCATAGTGACTTTTACTTCTACTCATCATAACACGAGTCAGCCACGGTCAGAGTGTCCAATAACAGTGCAGATGTAATAGGAATGATCTTGTAGGTACCAAAAAGGTATAACACCAGTGGCTCGGTGTGGCTATTGTGCGAAATGCCTTGTCAAAGTTGGCATGTGCCGCTGACCATGACCACAAAGTTTACCAAGTACCTTAAACGACTATGAATCATAACACAAGTCAGCCACGTTCAGAATACCCAATCAAAGTGCAGATATACTGGGCATGATCTTACAGGTGCAAACAAGGTACAATACCGGTGGTTCGGTGTGGTTATTGTGCCCAATGCCTTGACAAAGTTAGCATGTGCCACTGGCCATAACCACAAATGTATCCAAGTGAATCTTACTTATATTGATCATAACAGTCAGCCACGGTCAGAGTGTCCAATTACAGTGCACATCTAAAATGCATGACCTTGCAGGTATAAACAAGGTAAAAAACCGATGGCTTGACACGGCTATTGTGCGTAATGCCTTGACAAAGTTGGCATGTGGCACTGACCATGACCACAAAGTTTACCAAGTACCTTAAACGGCTATGAATCATAACACGAGTCAGCCACGATCAGAGTGTCCAATCACAGTGCACATCTAATATGCATGACCTTGCAGGTATAAACAGGGGAAAAAACCAGTGCCTTGGCACGGCTAGTGTGCGTAATACCTTGACAAAGTTGTCATGTGCCACTGACCATGACCACAAAGTCTACCAAGTGACTTTAACGTCTACGAATCGTAACACGAGTCAGCCACAGGCAGAGTGTCCAATCACAGCGCACATCTAATACGCATGACCTTGTAGGTATAAACAAGGTTAAAACCGATGGCTTGGCACGGCTATTGTGCGCAATGCCTTGACAAAGTTGGCTTGTGCCAGTGACCATGACCACAAAGTTTACCAAGTACCTTAAACTTCTACGAATCATAACACGAGTCAGCCACGGTCAGAGTGCCCAATCATAGTGCAGATATAGCGGGCATGATCTTGCAGGTATAAACAAGGTAGAATACTGGTGGCTCCGTGTGGCTATTGTGCGCAATGCATTGACAAATTTGGCATGTGCCACTGATTATGACCACAAAGTTGACCAAGTGACTTTAACTTCTACAAATCGTAACACGTGTCAGCCACGGTCAGAGTACCCAATCCCAGTGCACATGCACTAGGCATGATCTTTCCGGTGTAAACAATGTAGAATACCGGTGGCCTTGTGTGGCTATTCTGCGTAATGCCTTGACAAAGTTGGCATGTGCCACTGACCATGACCACAAAGTTTACCAAGTACCTTAAACAACTATGAATCATAACACGAGTCAGCCACGGTCAGAGTGTCCAATCACAGTGCAGATATGCAGGGTATGACCTTGCAGGTATAAACAGGGTAGAATAATGGTGGCTTGGTGTGACTATTGTGCGCAATGCCTTTACAAAGTTGGCATGTGCCACTGACCATGTCCACAAATGTATCCAAGTGACTTTTACTTCTAATGATCATAACACAAGTCAGCTATGGTCAGAGTCTCCAATCACAATGCACCTCTAATGTGCATGACCTTGCAGGTATAAACAAGGTAAAAAACCGGTTGCTTGGCATGGCCATTGTGCGCAATGCCTTGACAGAGTTGGCATGTGCCACTGACCATGACCACAAAGTTTACCAAGTACCTTAAACGGATATGAATCATAACACGAGTCAGCCACGGTCAGAGTGTCCAATCACAGTGCACATCTAATATGCATGACCTTGCAGGTATAAACAAGGGAAAAAACTGGTGTCTTGGCACGGCTATTGTGGGCAATGCATTGACAAAGTTAGCATGTGCCACTGACCATGACCAAAAAGTCTACCTAGTGACTTTAACATCTACAAATCGTAAGACAGGTTAGCCATAGTCAGAGTGCCCAATCACAGCGTACATCTAGTATGCATGACCTTGCAGGAACAAACAAGGTAAGAAACCGGCTATTGTGCGCAATGCCTTCACAAAGTTGACATGTGCCACTGACAGTGACCACAAAGTTTACCATGTACCTTAAACGGCTATGAATCATAGCACGAGTCAGCCATGGTCAGAGTATCGAATCACAGTGCAGATGAACTAGGCATATTGTGCAGGTGCAAACAAGGTAGAATACTGGTGGCTCCGTTTGGCTATTGTGCGCAATGCCTTGACAAAGTTGGCATGTGCCACTGACCTTGACCACAAATATATCCAATTGAATTTTACTTCTATTGATAATAACACGAGTCAGCCGCGGTCAGAGTGTCCAATCACATAGCAGATGTACTAGGCATGATCTTGCAGGTTAAAAAAAGGTAGAATACTGGTGGCTCGGTGTGGCTTTTGTGCGCAATGCCTTGACAACAATGGCATGTGCCACTGAACATGACTACAAAGTTTACCAAGTGACTTTAACCTCTATGAATCGTAACACTAGTCAGCCACGATCAGAGTGCCCAATCACAGGGTACATGTAATATGCATGACCTTGCAGGTATAAACAAGGTAAAAAACCGGTGGCTTGGTACGGCTATTGTGCGCAATGCCTTGA